>SKCR01037783.1:0-116333 GCA_019454045.1 Zanthoxylum bungeanum
GAATGTAATTTTCAAAAACTTTCCTATAAATACCCTATATTTACTTGTAATTGCAAAAATTTGAAAATAATTCAAGCAGTGTTACTCGACCCCCTGGACATCTCACGCAACTGAGAGGTGGACTCGTCGGCCACCACCGGTCGGCGAACTGGTGTCGATCAGTGCGTCGGGACTTCCCCATGCCAACAGTGGCCGGTGGGGGCAATAGAAACACCGGGACTTCCCATGAATAGTGCATCCATCTTTCTGTTCGAGCGAAACCTTTTAGTGTGTTTGAGTTCGAGACTAAGTTCGAACGGGTTTGCGGAACTGCGCGCGTTCGACACGCGTTCTTGTGGCATTCGAACGCTTGTGCTTAAGTAGGTTATTTTGGACACGTTTTAAAGACTATTTTGCACAAGAAAAATCTTACATTTGCCCTATCTATATAAACAAACATTGAGTCACTTTCACATAGGTTGGAAACACATTATTCTTAGCCTCAAATCTTTTTAGTTTTCAGCCTGATTGATTTTCACCTTGAAGACTTCTTTTGTTTACCCTATCTTATCTTTCTTGGTGATATTGTTCATTGTTCGATCATCAACACAGATACACAACCCTAACCCAATTTCCTAAGCCTTCAGAGTTCTCAAGGAGGAAGATTAGTAGTCAGATTTCTGGCGTTGCGTGTTATCAGGGTTGATCTGCTTACAGACTTCAGAGATTCTAGAAAAGACCGTTTGGCACGGGCTCGAGGAGTTCTTCGAGTTATTACAGTATAAAGGTATTATAGTCGACAGAGTTGCTGTCATAGCTCTCATATCATCACTGTAAGTTTTCTCATTATATTGGATTTTGACTGGTAGCCTAGATACCTGGAGTGATTTTTTACTCGCGGGAGTTTTCCGATTCGTTAACAAAATTACATGGGTTGATTTTATTTTTTTTCTTTTGTTTATTTGCATTATTTATTATTATTAGACTTAAGGGTGGTTGATAATTTTATTAATCCATAGTAACAATAATTAAGACTTGTCTTAGTTTATTGTGATTTATTCTATATAGGGTTAGTACCTAGGACATATTCGAATTTTCACTTTATAATTTTGCTACTATCCTTTATGATTTCGCCACTAAAGGTTACATTTAGTGGCGAAAATTATAACATTTAGTCGCTGTAGGACACAGAAATCAGCGACGCTGTTCTAGGCTCGCGACCTAGTCGGGAGTACGGATTAGCCCACGGGGGAACTAAACCGGAGAAATAACATGGAGTCGCCACCCAGTGTGAACTGGGAAAATGATTTAAGGTCGTAATCACCCCTCACAAGGGAAGACCTCAAACCGTTGGGTTCGGAATGGTCCCTTACTTATGCCACTTGTAATGAATGGATTTGTGCAATAATCTAACCAAGTCTACGCAAAAAAACCTTTATCTAAGTTTGCATAATACCTATATCTAAGTTTGCATGCATAAAAGTAAGTCGAAATAACGGTAAACACACAATTTCATGAACATATTAAATAAATAAATACGGAAAGATAAATAAACAATAACGGTAAAAGCATAAATATTAAAAGAGCTAACTAAGCATATGATTGGGAAAGAAATAACTAAGGAAACAAACATGCATAAAACATGATGAAAGGATCTGTCCAGTGCGTGTGCATTCATGTAGCATTCGTAAATGCGTTCGAACGGTAAACAGAATGCACGTGTTCGAGTAGCGTTTGATAACGCGTTCGAATAGTAAACATAATGTACGCGTTCGAGTAACATTTGATAACGTGTTCGAATGAGACGAGGCAAAATGCATATGTTCGTATAGTGTTTGATAACTCGTTCGAACATAATCACAAACAACGATACCTCTAATCACATAAACACCTAAATCATGCATAAAAAAGAACATACTAAACAATTAAATCATGCATAAAGGAAAATAACATACTAAACGATTAAATCAAGAATAAACATGAGATTGGATGAAACGAAATATGTGTTTCTCTCAAGTGGTACGTGGAGTTGTTTCCCAAGTACAGACCGCATTACTGTCCATTCGGATTTGGCTACGGAATTTACGTCTGGGTTTCCATCTGATATACCACAAGAGATAACACATATTTCATTCATCCCATGGCCACAACATTCATGAATCCACAACACACATGCGAAGAAATAATAACAAAAGAACGGGAATAAATAAAAATGGTGCCCTCAGGTCTAACCTCTTGGAAGAGCGTTACCCGACCGTCGGAAGGGTTAATGCTCTGCAACTCCTCTGGTTCACTGGTTCGTTGTTTTCCTTCGTCGCCTCGCTATTTCAGGCTACTATTTCCTCTATTTTGGGCTGCTATTTCTGGTCACTGTTCTCACGGTAATTGGGGACTATTTTTGTGGTTTTTTGGTGTGATGGGGGGTGCGGTTTTTTGCTGTTTTGGTGTTGTTTTTCGTGTGTTTTGCGACTACTGTATAGGGTTGTTTGGGCAGGAATTAGGGCTGTTGTATAAGGCTGTTTCTGCGGTAGTTTAAGGTAATTTGGAGTGCAGTTTTGTGCGATGGATGAAGGCTGTTTCTGGGCTGTGATTTTCGGTGATGCAGGGACTATTTTTCTATGCTTTGGGCTTGAATGAGCTAGGGTGTGAAGGGTTGGTTTAGGTTTCTTTTTATAGGCAAGGATTGGGGTTTACCTTATGTGAATAGGGAAATGATTTTGTGTAATTATGGGGGGATATTTTAATTAGTGTGCTATAAGGAAAAATCTATTTATTTAGGGATGTGATTTAATTTGATTTGATTTCTTCTCTTTTGATTAGGGATATGATTTAATTTTATTAGGAAAGTGTTTGATGAGATTTGATTTGAATCTTTTTTAATTAGGAATATGATTTAATTTGATTTGATTTGATTTCTTTAATTTGGGAAGGTGATTTGTCTAGATTTTAGCATGTGTTTAATGTGTGATTTTGTTATTTTGGAAGGCTTTGGGCGTGAGTTTAGTGGTTTGGGCGTGACTTTGGTGTTTTTAGTGGGCTTGGTGTATGGCTTGGTGTATGTGGGCTTTGTGTGTGGCTTGCGGGGGTTTTGGGTAAGGATAAGTTTAAAACAGAGGCTTAATGAGAAAACCCGAAGTTAAACAATCAAATTTAATCCAACAAGGTGTCAATTTCTGACTCATCCCTTCCAACGTCCGTTTCCTGCAACTTCCACGACTTAAAGAGTAGTGCCTCCGTACGAGACTCATCATCCGGACTTATATGCAAAAAATACAGTGCCTACAGTCGCCCCCACTTTGATGGGACTTGTGCAGTGTGTGACAATGACGTCCCTTCAAACTGAGTTGATGATGCAGTAGGCCCTTAACCCTGGGACGTATCCCGGAACTGCGACTGATGTGTGGTCCATCGACCCTAAGACACATCCTAAAACTGATGATGTAATGGGCCCTCGATCCTGGGATGCATCCCGGAACTACAACTGACGATGCAATGGGCCCTGGACCCTGGGACGCATCCCGGAACTGCGACTGATGTGTGGGCCCTCGACCCTGGGACACATCCTAAAACTGATGATGTAGTGGGCCCTCGACCTTGGGACGCATCCAAAACTACAACTGATGATGCAGTGGGACCTTGACCCTGGGACTTATCCCGGAACTGCAACTAATAATGTGGGCCCTCGACCCTAGGACGCATCCCGGAACTACAACTGAAGATGCAGTAGGCCCTCGACCCTGGGACGCATCCCGGAACTGCAACTGATAATGTTGTTGATTCTTCTAGGTCAAACCAAGATCAATTAAGCGAATGAAATGTGTGAATACAACAAAGTAAAGTTGCGGAAATACTCACTTTGATCGGTTGGATGTTGGCGGAGAGTTTAAAAATTCCCTTTGATGTGTTCGGCCTAGCCTTTTTTGTGCTCCTCCAAGATTCGGCCAAGCTCCTCCATGGATGATCTTCAAGCTCCAAGCTTTGATTTGTGATTCCATGCTCATGAATGGGTTTTTCTATCACCTTTGTAAGACCCATTGGATGTGTTAGCATCTTGGAAATTTTGGGAAATTTTGCCACAAAATATACCTTTGCCTTCTTGTTGTTCTCGGCCAAGCCAAGAACATTTGAGAGAAAATTGCTCCAAGGCCGTGAGAGGGAGTGAGGAGAAGAGAAGTGTGTTTCTTGTGTTGTGTAATCTAATTACACAAAATGAAAGTCAAATACCAAAATAATAAAAAATGGTAAATGTCTTTCAAGCCATCACACTAGTGTGTTTCACACTCAACCACCAACCACCAACTTCCATCACATTAAAGTGATAAAGTTGACTAGTGATGTGACGCATGATGTGACTTGTGGGCCCCACTTGATTTGAAATGCGAGTGGGCCCGCAAACACTCCCGGGCTCGAGTTCGCTAATTCTGACTTAACGAATTTTCCGTTGCGACGTAATTAAATCAAATTTAATTAAATAATTATGCCTAGCAAAATTACTATTCACGTCCCTAACGAATTAATTCTAAATTAACTCGTTAGCCTGAATTAAAATCTAATTTTAATTCCACGTCGAAATCTAATTTCGTTTAATATATCGAATATATTATTTTATCGATTAATTCCAAATTAATCGTTCTCTCTCTTAGTATGAATTTTATCCTAGATAAAATTCTCCGTAATTAATCCTAGATTAATTTTCTTTCTCTACTTATTAATCGCATATTAATAATGTGCAAGTTATACCTCATCGGTGAATCTTCGGGAAGCGACCCATGAGATCCCTGGATATGTTGGCAGTAAATCCGGTCGTCGAACTATCCGAACACGTACGTACCTAGTACTACGTTTTTACCAATTTATAAGACATGGTTGGCTTCTAGCAAAGCACCGTGCCTACCCAATTCTCCAGAAATATTCTTAAAGGAATAAGTAATCTATATCAGGCATAGTATACTCAGTATTGCGTATTACGATCCAATATCGGATGTCACGTGCTAGGCTTGGGACTGGAATTGTGTATGCCCCGTACGAAGCACATATCGGATCTCTGGTAACTAGTCTTTATAATCGGATAAACATGACCTAGTCATATTATCCCGATAGCTGCAGCATATAAGAGCACCAGTTCCGTATCCGACGTGACCATCATCTCCATATGACTGAAGTGATAATTACATCTTGACATCACACCCAATACACTACGATTCTCAATATACCCAGAAGAGGCATATACGGAACCTGTTAAAGCCCTGGACGACCAAAACAAAGTATATTGATTGTCGCAACTATTAGCGGTGCAAGTCTCAGGTTAAGACCAAATACACCTACCCTGATCCGGACTTCCATAGACACATAGACATCATACTACAATGGAATTCCGAGGGGTCTATCCAGAGCGAAGATGTTTCCGTACCATTGGTAAACACAACCTTCTATTACACTTGCATGAGTATCCAATACCCAAATATATGAGAACTATGACGTTATTCTCCGACAACGCGCACAAGTGCAATACTAGTATATTCCGCATTATCGATGTCCAATCTCGATAATACTACGACTAGGGATGTTTTAATGATTAAACCTTCATGGATTGATACTGTCTCATATCTTATCAATCAAGAACTAATCATATGGACTTTTATCATTTAAATATCCCGGTAATGTACAAGTGCAATACATATCTTTCAATGTACAAGTTCTTGGAGAGTGCCAACAACTGTTAGATCTATCCCAGTAGATATTTATTCCTAGAATAAAGGTTGTCTCTCCCAAGAATTCTACGGAGAATTTTCATGAAAGCCAAGCTTTCACCGATTGTATTATGGGAATGTCATTTCCAAGAAATGATATGTCATCAATATTTAGGACATTCATTGTCAGTGAGCTCCTATTAACCTCCTTATATACACAAGAATCATTTTCATTTTGAATTAAATCATATACCATAATGATTACATCAAAATGATAGTTCCAAGAACGCAATGCTTGCTTCAATCCATCAATGGATCAAATTAACTTGCAAACCTTGTTTGCTCGTTTTGATATGACAGAACCGTCAGGATGTTGTAAACATCCTCCAAAAGGTTTCCGTTTAAGGAAATCGATTTTGACGTTCAGCTGCCACATTTCATAAATGAAACATGCATCATTAGCAAGCATTATCCAAATGAATTTAATCATGGCAATGGTTAAAAGGTTTCATCGTAATCGACACAATGTTGATAACGATACCTTTTCGCTACAAGCCTAGCTTTGTACGTTTGTATGTTTCCATCAATATATGTCTTCCTTGAAGACTTATATAGTACCAATAGGCACAATGCCTTCCGGTACAAAAACTAGTGTCCAAACTTAGTTGGTATGCATGGAATCCATTTCGGACATCATGGAACTTTGCCATAATAGGGAGTCGATACCTTGTATCACTTCCTCATACGTAGTCGGTTCGTGTTCCTCAATAAGATTGTCATCTTTATGAGGTGAGATCAGAAACCCATATCTCCCAGGTTATTTTCTGACTCTCTCTGACTTACGTGGTTCTTGTGTATTCGAAGATTATGGTACAATTTCATCCCTGATGAATTGTTTGTGTTCCGTTAAGGATCAGTGCCTGGAACAGTATTATTCTGATTTTCATCGAGTTTTACTTTCCTCTCACTTACCACTGCATATAGGCATTCCTCTTAGGAAAACCGCATGGAGAGCAACAATTAAATTGTTCTCTTGTGAGTTGTATAAGTACTATACTTTGATTTCCCTAAGATAACCCACAAATTAGGCACTTATCTAATTTGGGTTCTAGTTTGGTATCATCCAAACATATGCCCAACATTCCCAAATCTCCAGGAATGATAAACCTAGTTTCTTTCCTGATCATATCTAATATGTAATCTGTCTAACATTTTCATGGAACCTTATTCAAAATAAGTATTACACTGTTTAATGCGTATCCATAGAAGGAAAATGGTAGCTCAGAGCCATTCATGATTAACCTTATCATGTCCAACAAAATTCGGTTTCTCAGTTCGGACATACCGTCAAATTGAGGTGTTTCGAAAAGAGTCCACTATGAAAGAATACTATACTCTTTCAAGTAAATAAGAAACTTATTGCTTAAGTATTTCCATCACGGTCTAACCGTGATAGTTTAATACTTTAGCCGATCTGTCTGTTTACTTCGTGTCGAAACTCTTTGAATTTATCAAAAGTTTCCGATTCGTGTTTGACAAGAGACACATAACCATAACGCGATGCCACATCCGTAAAGGTTACGACGTATTCATATCCACCTCTAGCCTAGCTAGATATGGGCCCACTTACGTTACTATGAATGAGGGCTAAAAGATCGGTGCCACTTGTACTTTTACCAAGTAAAAGGCGTTTTAGGCACTTTGCCTAATAAACTAGATTGGAAGACATCATTTGAATATGATCAAATCCGTCCTAGTATCCATTCTTCAAAAGTGTGGATATACGATTCTTGTTTAATGTGTCCCAGACAACAATGCCACAAATTAGTCTCATCTGATTAATTCAGTTTGAGCTATTTGTTTGTTATGTCATACGTTAGAGATTCATTTATATTCTAAATATAAATAATGTTATTCACATCTAATGTGCTTATCTCAATATCATTTTTATAAAATAAAACACTTTAGTGTTCTAGAATATAAAGGTATATCCGTAACGGATTATACTCTTATATAGAGATAATGTTTCTAGTCAAACTAGGTACATTATAACAGTTTCCTAATTTAAGTACATACCTGAATGGTAGTTCCTAAACTTAGGTTTCTACGGTTAAAACAGCGACTCTCGTCCCGTTTCCGATTTGTAGATAAATCTCGTCTGAAGCCAGTATCCTGTTAATCAGCAGATCCTGCACATCAGTACATATCTATGTACCACATCTAGTATCAAAAATCTAATTTTGAACTAATAGCGAACATGTTTTTGACAAACATACTTGAAACCGGAGGCTTGCCCCTCTTCACTTCCTTCATGTCTACCTTGTCCATATGGTAGTCATGCTTCCAGTGATCCTGTTTGCCACAGTTTAGGCAGACATCTTGGGATATGTCATTTGTCTTCCAGAAGACTGTGATGATTTTTGCCTTTGCCCCTTTAAGAAGCTCTGGCTTTGCCTCATAGAGTATAGCCATCAACTCTCTCCAAGAGTTTACTCTTGGTTCATAATGAACCTGCCCTAGCTTTCAGGTAGAGACTATAAGATCAAATCTTTGGTAGTCTCGGCCACGTAGGTAATGCCCAGCCAACTTAAATTCAAATATATTGAATACTATAATCCAATTATATAATCAACTATAATTTGAAGTAATTTGAATACAGTCCAACTATTTAATTAAAACAACGATTAAATATTAGTCCAACTAATATATTTAAATTAATGACGAAAAATTGAAATGAGCGCGTATTGGCAAGTATCTAAACGAAATTGCAAATTTCATACTTGCCTCCCACTATTTTTCGGCGAGCCTTTAACCCTCTGTTGAGTACTCGGGAAACTTTGTTTCCTAGTGGGCCAGGATCCCGTTAAATAACACACAACCTTGACTTTGGCCAACAAATTGTATGATATTTAAACTAGGTAGATCTCTAAGATCAATTGGATCTCATTCAATCCTAGATCCAGTAGGTGGACATCCAAGTCCGAACATATATCCAATATATGCCAATATATCCAATATATTCCCTAACCTTTTTCCTCTGAATCAACTAAGTCTTGGCTTTGGCACAACAAACTTAATGATTCTAGTTAAGCGGGACCCATTGACCTTGGAAAGCTTCGTAATCGATGTCGATGGACAAGAAGTGATCTTGACTTTGGCCAACAAATCACAACTTGGACAAGACATGCGATATGGAACAAAGCTTTCATGATTCAAACACATCCGCGATGGACAAAGGTCTTGACTTTGGCCAACAAACCAGTGCCAATCTTGGATCTTGAGAATGAATCATTCAATGGAAGGAAAACGCTTAATATATGTTGAGGGTTTTTCGCGTAATTGGAAACCAATTAATTATCTTTGATTAGGTCTCATCATACACCCTTAAACATGCATTCTAAAAGCACAATAAGGCGCGATAAATAAATTAATAATGATATACGGATGTATATTTAAAACAACTTGTTCCTAGAAAAAATCTCTCCATTTCCTCTCTCCCGCTAGCACTAATCTTACTTCTACCCAATTACATAACACTTCTAAAGAAACCTCATTTACATTGAGGGGACTAGGTGAGAAGAGAAATACAAAGAGTCAAGAGGTAATAGGCTGGACACGCAGGTCCAATTTAATAAATTCTAAATTTATTACAATAATTTCCAAAATTGCCATCACCCATCTAATATCCATCCGATATACATTATTGATACATCACATCCATGTATTCATATAAAGCATGTTATCAATCAATCTAATCCAATTAATTAATCTGAAATTAATGACCATCCAATGTTCAAAAAAACGATTTGATTTACGCGAGTCAAACTCGTTTTAAAAATAAGTACTCAAAGTACGAATTCTTAAATTATATCAAACTATAATATTAAATCGAATTTAATTTGTATTCAATACTAATTCTTTATTTATTCCAAATTAAATAATTACACTTTATTAATGAGCCTTTGCGACTTAGATTCTAAATCTAATCATTATGGCTCTCAAAGCCCAATTAACATCCAATGTCAATTTAATTAAAGTCCAATGGGCTTTCAGTAAATTTATAAGGCATGGACTTTGGCAACCAAAGCCCAATAAGGAATCATCCTTTGCCAAAAATAAATTTAGGCCGATTAGGCCTAATTAAAATTTTAAAGGCCCATTTAATTATATTTGGACTTTATGGAAATGGTTTTAGGCCCAATTGGATCCAACCAATTAACCTAAACCAAACTTGGCCCAACCAAGCCCATTAAGCCCAAATACAACATTTCAAGCCCAATTCCAAATTTAGCCCAACTAATTTAATTACAATATTCCAAATATCACAATTAAACCAATTAAAGTGTATTAGCCATAATTAATTAGTCAAATTAACATTTACAAAAAAACCAATTTACATAATTAATCATGCTAATCCTTATCAACACATGCCCAACATTATTGAATCAAAAATCATTTCATTTCCATGCTTACTAGCTCACGGCAATTTAGGGTTTTTTTAAAATCGATTTCGATTTCAATCCAATTAAATCCTAAATCAATTTTACCCATGTCTTTCAACTCATCCAATGATAAAAAAAAAAAAAACAAAATTACCATGACTTTAGGGCATACTACAACTTTCGGCCAAGCGAAAAAATTGGGGAAAAAATAATCCAATTAAATTTTCATCAAATTGATCACATATAACTCAAAGTTATCATCATTCAAGCATACTCAATCAATCAATTTTATCAAATCATGCTCAAATCAATTTTACCCAAATTTTACCCTAAATCAAATTCATGCTTAATCAAGGCTCTTGATACCATTGTTGATTCTTCTAGGTCAAACGAAGATCAATTAAGCAAATGAAATATGTGAATACAACAAATTAAAGTTGCGGAAATACTCACTTTGATCGGTTGGATGTTGGCGGAGAGTTCAAAAATTCCCTTTGATGTATCGGCCTAGCCCCTTTTGTGCTCCTCCAAGATTCAGCCAAGCTCCTCCAAGATTCGGCCAAGCACCTCCATGGATGATCTTCAAGCTCCAAGCTTTGATTTGTGATTCCATGCTCATGAATGGGTTTCCCTATCACCTTTGTAAGACCCCTTGGATGTGCTAGCATCTTGGAAATTTTGCCACAAAATTTCCCTTTGCCTTATTTTTGTTCTCGGTCAAGCCAAGAACATTTGAGAGAAAATGGCTCCAAGGCCGTGAGAGGGAGAGACGAGAAGAGAAGTGTTTTCTTGTGTTGTGTATTCTAATTACACAAAATGAAAGCCAAATACCAAAATAATAAAAAATGGTAAATGTCTTTCAAGCCATCACACTAGTGTGTTTCACACCAAACCACCAACCACCAACTTCCATCAAATTAAAGTGATAAAGTTGACGCATGATATGATGCATGATGTGACTTGTGGGCCCCACTTGATTCGAAATGCGAGTGGGCCCGCAAACACTCCCGGGCTCGGGTTCGTTAATTCCGAATTAACGAATTTTCCGTTGCGACGTAATTAAATCAAATTTAATTAAATAATTATGTCTAGCAAAATTACTATTCATGTCGCTAACGAATTAATCCTAAATTAACTCATAGCCCGAATTAAAACCTAATTTTAATTCTGCTTCGAAATCTAATTTCGGTTAATATATCGAATATATTATTTTATCGATTAATTCCAAATTAATCGTTCTCTCTCTTAGTATGAATTTTATCCCAGATAAAATTCTCCGTAATTAATCTTAGATTAATTTTCTCTCTCTACTTATTAATCCAAGATTAATAATGTGCGAGTCATACGTAATCGGTGAATCTTCGGGAAGCGACCCATGAGATCCCTGGATATGTGGCAGTAAATCCAGTCGTCGGACTATCCGAACACGTACGTACCTACTACTACGCTTTTACCGATTTACAAGACATGGTTGGATTCTAGCAAAAACTTGTGCCTACCCAATTCTCCAGAAATAATCTTAAAGGAATATGTAATCTATATCAGGCGTAGTATACTCAGTATTACGTATTACGATCCAATATCGGATGTCACGTGTTAGTCCTGGGGCTGAAATTGTGTCTGCCCCGTATGAAGCACATATCGGATCTCTGGTAACTAGTCTTTATAATCGGATAAACATGACCTAGTCATATTATCCCGATAGCTGCAGCATATAAGAGCACCAGTTCTGTATCCTACGTGACCATCATCTCCATATGACTGAAGTCATACTTCCATCTTGACATCACACCCAATACACTACGATTCTCAATATACCCAGAAGAGGCTTACACAGACCATGTTAAAGCCCTGGACGACCAAAACCAAAGTATATTGATTGTCGCAAGTATTAGCGGTGCAAGTCTCAGGTTAAGACCAAACACACCTACCCTGATTCGGACTTCCATAGACATATAGTCATACAACCAATGGAATTCCGAGGGTTCTATCCAGAGCGAAGCTGTTTCCGTACCATCGGTAAACACAACCTCTTATTACACTTGCATGAGTATCCAATACCCAAATATATGAGAACTATATCGTTATGCTCCCACAACACGCACAAGTGCAATACTAGTCTATTCCGCATTATCGATGTCCAATCTCGATAATACTCCGACTAGGGATGTTTTAATGATTAAACCTTCATGGATTGATATTGTCTCATATCTTATCAATGCGGAACTAATCATATGGACTTTATCATTTATATATCCCGGTAATCTAATTACAAATGATAAAAGAGCAATTTCCTTTGTCAAATAGTTAATTTGTACAACAACACCATGTTCTGTACAAATAGTGATGATATGGGTCATAATTGTCCAACAATACCGAAAGCTGTAAATAAACAAATAAGATACAATCTTCTTAGTATTCTTAAGGAATTCTTTAGAAGAAAGTATGAATTTACAAATGAAATGGCTTGGTATTTATAGGCAAAATTTTGCCTCCACCAAATCCATTATTAATTGCTCCACTAATTGTTTATCATGTTTGGTGGTGATTTGATAATTTTTATTTTTTATTTTTTAATTTATTTTTTGCTTTGAAAAATGATTGAAAATGACTTTAATAATTTCACACAACACACTTATGGATGGTTCATCAATTTCGGGCATGAAATCTTCAGAATTCGAAATTATTTTGTCTTTAAATGTTGTAGATCATTGAGTGTTATTCAATCTGGAACTTGCATCAGATCAATCCGATATCGGAGTAAGAAGTTATGCCAAAAATACGACAGACGCACAAAACTGGAATTTCCGAAACTGCACTTCGTTAAAACGCAATTTCAAGTTTCCAATCTCCAAAATTAATATGTCAAGTCCAATTTTTTGCCCTTATTTGACCCACATTTCGTCCTAAATGATTTCATTGTGTCCCAATATTATTTTATCTGCAAAATAAACTAAAACACATCAAAACATTCATCAAACCCGAGAAACTAAACAAAAAATTAAGTAAAATGGGCGGTAAATATTGATATATTTTCCGCTCATCACACCCTCAAACCTAACATTTTGCTAGTCCTCGAGCAAAACAACAAAATGAAATACAAGAAACTATTCAAATTAAACTAAGCCACTTTCGTAGGGATCACGGTTGCATTTAGCATATGCAACAAGCCTTTAAACCCCTAGGTGGCCCTAGTGGACGAGTTATAGTCTCGTGAGGGCTAACAGCAACGATTCCAACAAATGTTTTAAAAAAGTAAATATATAATAAAACTAATGCACACAAAAGCAAGAAGGCAAGAGTAAAGAGAATAAAGAAGTTAGTGACTAATCAGGTGAAACTTCTACTGCATGTTACTAGTTGTTTTCTTTCTTTCTAAATTACTGAATAAGTAAATTCTCCGATTATATTTACCATTCTCCATATGCACAGCCAACAAAATATTAAACAACTCATTTTTTACCCACAACAGTCACAAGTGCAGTTGATAAGAGAGTAATATTTTTGTCCTAAAGTTTTATCAGAATTCACACCTTTTTGTAGCAATGGAATAATTTTTCTGATTTTTTCATTGATTTTTTTGATTTTATTTATATACAATACCTTCCGTCTATGTAGCGAGTGTTGGGTCGGTGACTCCCAAACCAGTTGGCTTTAGGGCACCAGGTGTTAAGACACCCCTACAGACTTAATTACTCAGACTATATATATATATATATATATATATATATATATTATATATATATATATATATATATATAATATATATATATATATATATATATATATATATATTGCAACATCCTTGATCCATGTAACGAGTTTTGGGCCAGTGACTCCCAAACCAGTTGGTTTTAGGGCACTAGGTGTTAAAACACCATTACAGACTTAATAACTCGGATCTCATACGTTTTTTTTTATTCCATCACTTTTTGAGATGCTTCCTCCAATTAAACTAGAGCACTGAATATTACAAACTTTTCAATTTTAGCTCATGTCTGTATGTTACTATGCATGTTGATAATATCTGCTAACTGAGCATCTGAAGATCCATTTTAGTCAGTTTTATAGAGAATTCACAAATTAAATAATTTAAAATGAAATAAACAAAAAATTAACTTGTTTCAAAAATAGGTTTGAGATACGTCTCAGGAGTGGAAACTCCTTACTCAGCTATCTCTTACCAATTTCACATTTTTAGTCAAAATAAAAACACAAAAACACAAAATATTTTTGTAATTTTTGAAATTTTTTCAATTATTTTTGTATTTTTCGAAAAATTTTGGAATAAAAAAAAACACACATACACACAAACTAAAAACAAGGTACTGATCAACTAATTCCCTCCCCCAAACCTAAATGAGAAATTGTCCCCAATGTCTTAAACATTAGAAGAAGAGTTTAGAAGATAATACCTGGTTAGCTGAAATTCTACAGAAAATTAAAGGTTAAGATCCAGATTAATCCGACGCCTCTTACCACGATCGTCCTCAGACCAATTTATCTTTGAAAGGATAGGGTCAATTTATGGTTCATAGGCTAAGATTTGGTCAATTAGATCCGGAGCAGTTCTGGCAGTAAAAAGGAGTTCTTTTAAAGGTTTTGACACGAACCTATTTCTCCGAGCATAATCAAGAAACACACAAAGAAAATCATAAAATCCATCAACGTTAAACAGCCAATTGGTTTCTGGTGTATGTTCAGGTTCGCCCAATATAGCACTATAAAAATTTCATTCAATGTGCCCAAGCCACCTGGCAAAGCAATAAAAGCATCAGCACAATTAATCATTTATACCAGTCGTTCAGACATACTTTTCACAATAAGTTCCTCTCCGTTTGATGGTTCAATAAGATTTCCTTATGCCAAGGGTTTTGGGATGATTCCCAAAACGTGACTGCCTCATTCCTGTACGGCCTTTGAAACGATCCCCATTAGTCCAAGATTGCCTCCGCCATATACTAAGTGCATATTCCTTGCTGCTAAGACTCGACCCAATTCTTGTGCTGCTTCTACGTATTGTGGCTTAACACCAACACTAGTACCGCAAAACACACAGATGTTTTCAACTCGTCTTCTTGAAGTAGGTTCCATGTTTTACTCTGGATGTCTTCAAAAGTGCAATGATGAGTTGAATTTATAGTACCTGAAAAAGGGTGAGTAATAATAGCACTAGTATCTTCCATATGACGTTTGTTAGCTAAACAACAAAAGAAATCGTGAAAGGTCAAAAAGTCTGGATTCTGTCTACGAAAATAAAAATAATTACAACAGAAAAGCAAATCAAAGCAATAATTAAGGCAATAGAATTGTGTACGCAATACGTCATTCGCTTAGTATAAATTCATTAGGATGCGTCTCAAGAATCAATTCCTTACTCAGCCATCGCTAATGAATTATATCTTATCTTTGCCAAACACCATTCCTTCTGTCTTATGCTTTGGTTGAGATTTTCCCTACAAAATTAAAAACTCTACAACATGTATACACAAAATATAAAAATAAAAATTACAACAAAGTGCATGGGTTGCCTCCCTGCTAGTGCTAAATTTTTCATCTTCAGCCAGAAGTGACTGAAATCCATCTGTCAATGAGGTTTCAGCGTCGTTTTGGAAGTTCGATTAAAGACAATCCATGAGCGTTGCTTTTGAAGGGTCTCTTCCAACGGTAAAGGGGCAAAAAGACTTTTGTCCCATTCAGTGCTTGTGCCACCTTTTTAACCTTTGTTGCTCCAGTGGAACCTGAAAAGAAAGAAAGAAAATCAGGAGGTCTTGTATGATGCTTGACTTGGAATGGGAGTTCTATTCTTTCAAGCTTCTGGGTGACATCTTTGATTTGTACGCCCCAAAACAGTGATGTTTCGCCTGAATACATTGGATTCTCAATAAGTTCAGACATTTGCTCATCCATTTGCACTGCTTCTTGCTCCACCTTTTCTTCACAGATGTATTTTAAAATTTTCGTATTCAATTCTATGTCTGTCATCTGTGAAATGCATGCTCCATAAGTGTCAATCTGAGGATGTAAAATTATGTCTATTTTTAGGTCTTCATCCTCTGATCTGAGTGAAATGATTGGCTCATGTAGATATTCTTCAAACATTTATGCAATGGAAGCTCCAAGATCTTCATTTGGAGGAAAGAAAGTTTCATCCTCCTTTGTTGGTGTAGTTGGTACAAATAGCTCAGCTTCTTTATCCTCGTCAGAGTCGGAATAATAAAAATCAAATTGAGACTTTGTTGGTTCAGGCTCCTGAACTGATACCTCTGATTCTTGATACTGCTCAGCCTCGTCCTCTGTTATGATAGCATGATGAATCTCAGGATAATCGAAGGCTTCTTCAGTATTATTTGAATTTGCTCCGTGAGATATGTGATTCAGGTTATCTGTTAATTTTCTAACTTGATCTGTCATCCTCTGTATAGACGCCGCTTGACTCTGAATTTGTGTAACAAATTGAGCTTCCCGTTCCTCGAACCAATCTTTGAGCATGTGAATCAACTGATCTTCCTCTGATGGTTCTGGTTCTTGGTGAAGATCATAGATAGATGGTGGATAAGATTGAAAGTATGATGGTTCTTCATACCATGAAGGATTTCGATAGCTCTGCCACCCTGGATTGTAGTTGTACTCGCAATGATCTCTCGGGTGGTTACCATTACATATGTCACATCTCCCCATTGCGTTCTGTTTAGCAAATGTGGTATTGCTTGGTTCTGGCATCCAGTGATAGTTGTTGGACTGGACAATTATGACCCATAGCATCATTATTTGTACAGATCATGGTGTTGTTGTAGAAATTAACTATGTGACAAAAGAAATTGCTCTTTTGTCATTTGTAATTAGATTACTAAGATATATAAATGATAAAAGGTCCTTATGATTAGTTCCGGATTGAGATGATATGAGACAGTATCAATCCACGAAGGTTTAATCATTAAATATCTCTAGTCGTAGTATTATCGTGATTGGACATCGATAATGCAGAATGGACTAGTATTACACTTGTGCGCGTTGTGGGAGCATAACGACATAGTTCTCATATATTTGGGTATTGGATACTCATGCAAGTGTAATAGGAGGTTATGTTTACCGATGGTATGGAAACAGCTTTGCTCTGGATAGACCCCTCGGAATTCCATTGGTAGTATGACTATATGTCTATGGAAGTCCGAATCAGGGTAGGTGTATTTGGTCTTAACCTAAGTCTTGCACCGCTAATACTTGCGACAATCAATATACTTTGGTTTTGGTCGTCCAGGGCTTTAACAGGTTCTGTGTATGCCTCTTCTGGCTATATTGAGAATCGTAGTGTATTGGGTGTGATGTCAAGACAAAAGTATCACTCTAGTCATAATGGAGATGATGATCACGTAGGATACGGAACTGGTACTCTTATGTACTGCAGTCATCGGGATAATATGACTAGGTCATGATTATCCGATTAAAGAGACTAGTTACTAGAGATCTGATATGTGCTTCTTACGGGGCTGACACAATTCCAGCCCCAGTCCTAGCACGTGACATCCGATGCTGGATCGAAATACGCAATACTACGTATACTACGCCTGATAAAGATTACATATTCCTTTAAGAATATTTCTGGAGAATTGGGTAGGCACGATGCTTTGCTAGAAGCCAACCATGTCTTGTAAATCGGTAAAAGCGTAGTACTAGGTACGTATGTGTTCGGATAGTCCGACGACCAGATTTACTACCAACATATCTGAGGATCTCATGGGTCGCTTCCCGAAGATTCACCGATAACGTATGACTCACACATAATTAATCTGGGATTAATTAGATGAGAGAGAAAATTAATCTAGGATTAATTACGGAGATATTTTATCTGGGATAAAATATTATTTAAAGAGAGAGAGAACCATTAATTTGGAATTAATCAATAAAATAATATATTCGATACATTATACGAAATTGGATTTCGACGCGGAATTAAAATTAGATTTTAATTCAGGCGAACGAGTTAATTTAGAATTAATTCGTTAGCGACGTGAATAGTAATTTTGATCGGCATAATTATTTAATTAAATTGATTTAATTACGTCGCAACGGAAAATTCATTAATTCGAAATTAGCGAACCCGAGCCCGGGAGTGTTTGCGGGCCCACTCGCATTTCGAATTTAAGTGCGGCACACAAGTCACATCAAACGTCAAATTATTAGTCATTCAAGTGATTAATGTCTTGTCACTTTGAGTGATGTGATGCCAGTCACTATTCATGAGTGATGTGAGTTGTTGGAAGGCTTAATTGCCTTGTACCTTTTTGGAAAAGAGTGAATTGGTATTTATTTTTTTGAAAATAAAATACCATATACACAACACACAAAACACAACTTCTCTCCCTCCCTCTCCCTCCCATCGGCCAAGGGCCAAATTCTCTCATTCTCCATTTTTGACTATGCCGAGAGTTGGAAGAAGAAAATGTGAAGATTTGTTGCAAATTTTCACAAGTGCTAGCACACATTAGGAGTCATACAAAGGTGATAGGGAAACCCACCCATGGGCATGGAATCCACATCCAACCTTGGAGCTTGACCGAAACATAGAGAGCACAAAAAGGGAGCCATTGCCGAGAGCTTCATGGAAGAGCAAAAAGATTTTTGTGTTCATCGCTTCAAAATCCGATCAATGTAAGTATGATTCTGCCATACTTCTTTGTTGTATTCACATGTTTTACGCTTAAATCGATCTTGGTTTGACCTTAGAAACCCAACAATGGTATCAGAGCCATGATTTAAGCATGAAATTTGATTAGGGTAAAATTTCGGTAAAAATGATTTGAGCATGTTTTGATGAATTGATTGTTGATGTATGCTTGAATGATGATAACATGGTGTTATGCATGATCAATTTGATGAAAATTGGATTGGATCAATTTTTCCCAAAATCATTGACTTGGCCGAATTATGTTACCCTAAGTCATGGTGATTTTTTTTTTTTGATCATTGGATGAGTTGAAATCACTTGGGATATTTTGATTTAGGATTTAATTGGATTGAATTCGGAATCAGACAATAAAACCCTACAATTGTCGTGACTAGTAGCATGGAAAATGATATGATTTTTGATTCAATTGTGTTGGACATGTGTTGATGATAATTAGCATTTATATTAATTAAATTGGTGTTTTGGAAATATTAATTTGGTTAATTAATTATGGCTATACACTTTAGATTAATTTAATTGTGAATTTGGAATTTTATAATTTATTAATTGGGCCAAATTTGGAATTAGGCTTGTAAAGTTGTATTTGGGCTTAATGGGCTTGGTTGGGCCAAGTTTGGTTTGGGTTAATTGGTTAGATCCAATTGGGCCCAAAATCATATCCATAAAGTCCAAATATAATTAAATGGACCTTTAATATTTTAATTGGGCCTAATGGGCCTAAATTGGTTTCTTGGATAATAAGGGTGATTCCTTAAATGGGCTTTGGTATTTGGGTTTGACCCATGTTGACCAAAGTCCAAGCCTTTAGAAATTAATTGAAAGCCCATTGGACTTTAATTAAAATGACATTGGATGTTAAATGGGCTTTAAGACCCGTAAAGATTAGATTTAGAATCTAAGTCGTAAAGGCACATTAAAAAATGTAATTATTTAATTTAGAATTAAATAAAGAATTAGTATTAAATACAAATTAAATTGGATTTAATATTGTAGTTTAATATAATTCAAGAATTCGTACTTTGAGTACTTATTCGCAAAACGAGTTTGACTCGCGCAAAATCAATCGTGTTTGAACATTGGATGGTCATTATTTCAGATTAATTAATTGGATTAGATTGATTGATTACATGCTTTGGTGTGCATACATGGATGCGATGTATGAATAATGCATATCGATGGATATTAGATGGGTGAAGGGCAATTTTGGAAATTGTTGTAATAATTTAGAATTTATTAATTGGACCTGGATGTCCAGCCTATTACCTCTTGACTCTTTGTATTTCTCTTCTCACCTATTCCCTCAATGTAAATGAGGTTTCTTTAGAAGTGTTATGTAATGGGTAGAAGTAATATTTGTGCTAGCGGGGAGAGGAAAATGAGAGATTTGTTCTAGGAACATGTTTTAAGTATCCATCCCATATCTTATTATTTTTATACGCGCCTTATTATGTTTTAGAATGCATATTTAAGGGTGTATGATAATGAGACTTAACAAGATAATTAATTGGTTGCCAATTCGCGAAAAAACCCCCAACATATATTAAGCGTTTTTCCATCCATTGAGTGATTCTTACTCAAGATCCAGATTGTCACTGGTTTGTTGGCCAAAGTAAAGGCCTTTGTCCATCGCGGATTTGTTTGAATCATGAAGGCTTTGTTCCATATCGGTGTCTTGTCCAAGTTGTGATTTGTTGGCCAAAGTCAAGATCACTTCTTGTCCATCGACATTGATTACGAAGCTTTCCAAAGTCAATGGGTCCCCTTAACTGGAATCATTAAGTTTGTTTTGCCAAAGCCAAGGCTTAATTGATTCAGAGGAAAAATGTTAGGGAATCTATTGGATATTTTGGCATATAAGTAGATATATGTTTCGGACTTGGATGTCCCCTACTGGATCTAGGAATTGGATGAGATCCAATTGATCTTAGAGATCTACCTAGTTAATATCATACATTTGTTGGCCAAGTCCAGATTGTGTGTTATTTAACGGGAGCCTAGCCCACTAGGAAACAATGTTTCCCGAGTACTCAACAGAGGGTTAGAGGCTCGCCGAAAAATAGTGGGAGGCAAGTATTAAATTTGCAACTTCGTTTTAGGTTACTTGCCAATACGCGCATCATTTCAATTTTTCGTCATAAATATATATATTAGTTTGGACTAATATTTAATCGTTGTTTTAATTAAAAACAGTTTGCTGTATTCAACTACTTCAAATTATGTTGATTATAATCATTGGATTCATAGTAACAATATATTTCATTTAACCAATTAAATATAGTTGATTATATAGTTAGACTATAGTAATCATTATTAAATAGTACACAAAATCGTTGATTGGATAGTTGGACATAGCAATCCAGAGAATGAAAGATTAGCGTTTAGAACATATCCTGGGAGAAAATGTTTTTTAAACGCTTTAATTTTCAATTGGGAATAAAATCTCAGGATAGTCTTGGGACCGAGAAGTTAATGTTCATTTGATAGAGTGACATCTCGAGCCTAAGCCCGGAGTGTTAGACATTATGTCCCATACGTCACTGTTTGTAAATGATATGTATTATTGTACAAAATTAACTATGTGATAATGAAATTGCCTTTTGCCGTTTTGTATATTATTTACTTTGATATATAAAATGGCGAAAGTCCATATGATTAAAAACCGGATTGAGATGATATGAGACAGTATCAATCCATAAGGTTTAATCATTAAATATCCCTAGTCGGATATTATCGAGATCGGACATCGATAATGCGGAATAGACTAGTATTGCGCTTGTGCACGTTAGAGGGCACAACGGCAAGTTCTCATATATTTAAGTATTGATACTTATGCAAGTGCGATAGGAGGTTGTGTTTTACCGATGGTACGGAAAAAACAGCTTCGCTCTGGATAGACCCCGCTGAATCCCATCCATTGGTAGTATGTCTGCGTGTCTATGGGAGCCTCATCAGGGTAGGTGTATATGGTCTTAACCTGAGACTTACATAATCGCTAGTACTTGCGACAATCGGTAAACTTTTGTTTTGGTGGTTGGGGACCTTAACCCGGTCTGTGTACACCTCTTCTGGGTTTATCGAGAATCGTAGTGTACTGGATGTGATGTCGAGATGGAAGTATCACTTCAGACATATGGAGGTGATGATCACGCAG
The DNA here is from genome assembly GCA_019454045.1 of Zanthoxylum bungeanum. Lineage (NCBI taxonomy): Eukaryota > Viridiplantae > Streptophyta > Magnoliopsida > Sapindales > Rutaceae > Zanthoxylum > Zanthoxylum bungeanum. The sequence continues at coordinate 21,952 of SKCR01037783.1, forward strand.
GACACAGAACTAATACTCTATAAAAGGTTGCAACCGTCGGGACAATATGACCAGGTCAGGATTGTCCGATTTTAAAGACTAGTTGCTTGATGTCCGATATATGTTTCGTACGGGCAGACACATTTCCAGCCCAGGCCTAACATGTGATCGTCCGATACTGGATCGATGTACGCAATACTACGGTATACTACGCTTGATATAGATCTAATATTCCAGTAAGAATATTTCTGGAGATGGGTAGGCATGGCGCTTTGCTAGAAGCCAACCTTTCTTGTGAATCGGTAAGAACGTAGTACGAGTACGTACGTGTTCGGATTATCCGACGACCGTATTTACTGCCAACATATCCGGAGATCTCTTGGGTCGCTTCCGAAGATTCACCTATGATATTTGATTCGGACTTAATTAATCTTGGATTAATTGCGGAGAAACTTTATCTTGGATAAAGTGCCTTATTTAGAGAGAGAACGATTAATTTAGAATTAATCGATAAAATTATTATATTCGATATAATAATCGAAATTCGATTTCGACGCGAAATTAAAATTAGATTTTAATTCGGGCAAACGAGTTAATTTAGAATTAATTCGTTAGCGACGTAAATAATAATTTCGCTAGGCGCAATTATTTATTTAAATTCGATTTAATTAACGTCGCGACGTAAGTTCGGTATTTCGGAAATATCGAACCCGAACGCGTGAGTGCACGTGGGCCCACTTTCATTTGGAAACGTGTGGGGCCCACATGACCCATGTCATTATATGCATTATTTAATTGTTAATCAATTGCATGGTGATAGTGTACAATACACTCAATGGTTTTACATGGAGTTTGAGTGTTTGACACTCTAAGCCATTGCATGATTTGTGTCATAAGTTTATTATTAATTTAATAAATATATGGCATAAATATAAATTGATTTTTGTAACAAAGATAAGACAACTCTCCTCTCTCTCTCTCACAATGCCGTGACTTCCATTAGGGCAAAGAAGATTTGATTTCTTTTCTCCATTTGCTAGCACATTGAAGGATCAAAGAGGTGATAGGGAAACCATCAAAGAGCTTGGAATACACAAAGCTTGGAGCTTCAACTCTTCTTCCTCCCTTGGCCGAAACTTGAAGCTTGGAGATTCAAGATTTTCTTCATCACTCTCTCATCACAAAAGCTTTGTAAGTATGATTCCGCCATACTTCATCTTTTAATATATTTCATGTTGTATTTCATATGCTTAATCTTTCCTTGGGACATATAATAGAAACCAACAATGGTATCATGGAGCCCATGGTTAAGCATGAAATACTTTAGGTTAAAAATTTGGTAAAATTTGATTGAAGCATGTTCTTGTGAAATTTGATTAATGAGTATGCTTACATGTATATAGAATGATGTTATATGGAATCAATTTTGAGAAAAAATGCATTGGATGTTTTTCCCCCAAAAATGTAACCTTGGCCGAATGGGTATGAACATTGGATGTATTGGAATTTTTGTGTACAAGATCATTGGATGACTTAACAAACGTATACGGGACGTAGATATAGTAATTCAATCGGATTGAAAACAATCGACCGCAACAAAAAATCTCACTTGGCCGAATGATAATGGACATGAAATGGACTTGATTTTTGTTCAAATTAATGTTGGACATATGTTTTGAACAATAGATGATTAATAAATTAAATGGGTTTTTTGAAAATTTTGGTTTAATATATTAATCTTGGTTTTACACTTTATTATTGGACTTTAATGTTTTGGAATATTAAAATTTAATTAATGGGCTTAATTGGTGAATTGGCTTTTATATGTATTTGGGCATAATGGGCTTGGGGTGGACCAAGATTTGGGCCAAAAGGATTGGATCCATTTGGGCCTAAATCACTCCATTAAGTCCAAATATAATATAATGGGCTTTAAAAAATTTAATTGGGCCTTATGGCTTTAAAATTTGTTTTATGGCATTAAGGGTGATTCCTTATTTGGGCTTGGTAATTGGGTTTGACCCATTGACCAAAGCCCACGCCTTAATAAATCAATTGAAAGCCCATTTGACTTGAATTAATTTAACATTGGATGTTAGTTGGGCTTTGAGACCCAATAGATTGATTTAGAATCTAAGTCTTTAAAGCACATTAAAAGTGTAAACATTTAATTTGGAATTAATAATTGAATTAGTATTGAATACGAATTAAATTAGATTTAATAAGTAGTTCGATATAATTCGCGAATTCGTACCTTATGTACTTATTCTCATCGAGTTGGACTCGCGCAAAATCAAACCGTTGTTTGAACATTGGATGATCACTTAAACATACTAATTAATTGGATTAGATTGGTTGTAAAAAGCATGTCTTGTTTGAAAATATATGTATGTGATGATGAATAGTGTATATCGGATGGATATTAGAAGGGAAATGGTAATTTTAGAAATTATTGTAAATTTGGAATTAATAAATTGGACCTGTATGTCCAGCCTTATCTCTTTATCTCTTGTATTCTCTTCTCAATTCCTAATTCCCCTCAATGTAAATGAGGTTTCTCTTATTGTATTATGTAATTGGGTAAGAGTAGAATAGTGCTTAGCGGGGAGGGACGGAGTGATTTTGTTCTAGGAACAAGTTGTTTATATATTCATCCGCATATCACTATTAATTTACTTTACGCGCTTTATGATGTTTTAGAAGCATGCTTAAGGGTGTATGATGATGAGACCTAACAAAAGATAATATTGGTTGCCAATTACGCGAAAAATCCCTCAATTTATATTAAGCAAATATCCTTCCATTGAATGATTCTTGTTCAAGATCGAAGTTGGCATTGGTTTGTTTTGACCAAGTCAAGACCTTTGTCAATCAAGGATGTACTTGAATCATGAGAGTTTTGTTGCATATCGGTGTCTTGTCCAAATCGTGATTTTTATTGGCCAAAGTCAAGATCACTTTTTGTCCAATGACATTGATTACGAAACTTTCCTCGTCAATGGGTCCCGCTTAACTGGAATCATTAGGTTTGTTTTTGGCCAAAGCCAAGGCCTAGATGATTCGGAGGATAGGGTTAGGAAAAATGTAATGGATACATTGACATTTATACATATGTTTCGGACTTGGATGTCCACCTAACGGATCTAGGAATTGGATGAGATCCAATTGATCATAGAGATCTACCTAAGTTAAATAGCATACAGCTTTTATTGGCCAAAGTCAAGGTTGTGTGTTATTAACGGGATCCTAGCCCACTAGGAATTCGATTTCCCGAGTTCTCTACAGAGGGTTAGAGACTTGAAGAAAATAGTGGGAGGCTATTATTGAATTTGCTATTTCGTTCAGATACTTAGCCTTACGCGTCTTTCAAAATTATTTTCGTCAATATTTTAAATAATTAGTTGGACTAATATATTGTTATTTTGCTTGTAACAGTTTGACTGTACCCATAACATCGTTGACTTTATAGTTGGACTATAGTTGTCAAGATGACTGGCAAGGGTAATGTCCGCGACATAATCATGGGCGATAATGTCTTCAAAGGGACAAACTTTGCCGACTGGGAAATGAACCTCAAGATAGTGCTTGGGGCTGAGAGGGACTGTATACTATTCAGAGACCTCTCCGCCTAAACCCACTGAGCCACTGGAGCTAGAGTTATGGAAGACTCATAGTGACGATTGTGACCAAGCTCAGTCAGTTATGCTAGCTGCAATGACCCAGCATTTCAGACGCCAGAACAGGGACTTGGATCCCTATAACATGATGGCAAGATTGCGTTCTCCACCGCACAACAAGCGGAGGACGGTACGAGCTAGTAAGGAAACTCTTCCGCTCCCGGATGACAGACGCGCATCAGTTGAGGCCCCCGGGACTCAAATGATCGCTGACATAGATGAGTTAGCCAAGATGGGCATTGTCTTGGAGGCAGAGCTGACGATTGATATGCTATTACGATCCTACCCGATACTTGGAAACAAATCATCATCAACTATAAGTTGATGGACACTGACGACACTCTTGGAGAGTTGTTGTGTGCTGAAGGAGTCCGAAAAGGAACTCCTAAAGGGGAGCAAGCGCGAGGCGCATTATGCATCGACCTCTCATGCGCCAAGGGCTGGGCCCAAGGCAATTGGGTGCGAGGAAGAAGAAGTTCAAGAACAAGGGCAAAGGCAAGTTGACAGTGGCTTCTAGGAAGCCAAAGACAAATCTCGCGACATCTGCCTCAACTGCGGCAAGAGGGGTCACTGGAAACGTGACTGCCGAATGGGCAAAGGGCAGAGGGAGGATATCAAGGCTGGCAAGGCTATCGCCTCTGGTATGTTTGTTATTGAGATAAATATGAATACTTCTAGTTTTAAAAATTGGATTTTTGATTCTGGTTGTGGTGCTCATATTTGTACTGATGTGCAGGATCTGCAGGATAGCAGGGTGTTGGCATCAGGGGAGATGGATCTACGGGTCGGAAACGGAACACCTGTTGCTTGTTTGGCCGTAGGGACTTTTGTTTTAGAACTACCCTCAGGGCATGTACTTAAACTTTTGAACTGTTTATTTTGTACCTAGTTTAACTAGGAATATTATATCTGTATCCTTGTTAACCCAGCAGGGTTACACTTTTGTATTTAGAAACACTGGGTGTTATTTATATAAAATGATGCAGAATTTGCACAGCTGTTTGCAAATAACGGTCTTTATATTTTGAATATAAATGAATCTCCTAAAATGACAACAAAAGGCTCAAAAAAGTAATCTAAAAGATGAAGCTTATATGTGGCATTGTCGTCTAGGACACATCAACAAGACTCGCATATCCACACTTTCGAAGAGTGGGTACTTGGACGAATTTGATCCCAATTCATATGACGTCTGCGAATCTTGTCTTTTAGGCAAAATGCCTAAATCACCTTTTTAGCGGTAAAGGTGAACGTGCCACAGAACTGTTGGCTCTCGTTCATACTGACGTATGCGGGCCCATGTCTAGCCAGGCTAGAGGTGGATTTCACTACTTCGTAACCTTCACAGATGATGCATCTCGTTACGTTATGTGTATCTTATGAGACACAAGTCGGAAACTTTTGAGAAATTCAAAGAGTTTCGACACGAAGTGGAGAAACAAACAGGGAAGAGTATTAAGACATTACGGTCAGACCGTGGTGGCGAATACTTAAGTTATGAGTTTCAAGATTACTTGAAAGAATATGGTATTCTTTCACAGTGGACTCCTCCTGGAACACCGCAATTAAACGGTGTGTCCGAACGGAGAAACCGCACCTTGTTAGACATGGTAAGGTCAATGATGAGTCGCACTGAGCTACCAATATCCTTCTGGGGATACGCATTAAACAGTGCTATACTTATTTTGAATAAGGTACCGTCGAAGTCTGTTGAACAGACTCCATATGAAATATGGACAGGAAGGAAACCAGGTTTCTCTTTCCTGAAGATTTGGGGATGCTGGGCATATGTTAAACGTTTGGAAGGTACCAAACTTGAACCCAAATCTGATAAATGCCTTTTTCGTAGGATATCCTAGGGAAACCAAAGGATATTACTTCTATCACCCACAAGAGAACAAAGTATTTGTTGCTCTACAAGCATTTTTTTCTTGAGAAGGATTTTATAAATGCAGTGGTAAGTGGGAGGAAAGTAGAACTCGATGAAGATCGTAGTGATACTGTTCCTGGCAATGAATCAACGACGGAACAAGAACAGACCGTCCGGGATGAGTCTGTACCACAAACTTCACATACACAAGGACCGCGTAGGTCGGAGAGAGTCAGAACAGTACCTGAGAGGTATGGGTTCCTGATCTCACCTCATGTAGATATTAATCTTATTGAGGATAATGAGCGGCTACGTATGAGGAAGCGATACAAAATATCGATTCCGCTTTATGGCAAGAAGCCATGAAGTCCGAGATGGATTCCATGTACGCCAACCAAGTTTGGACACTGGTTGATGCACCAGAAGGCGTAAAGCCTATTGGATGCAGATGGATCTTCAAGAAGAAGACCGACATGGATGGCAACGTACAAACGTACAAAGCTAGGCTTGTAGCGAAGGGGTATCGTCAACAATATGGTATTGATTATGACGAAACCTTCTCACCCGTTGCCATGATTAAATCCATTCGGATAATGCTTGCAATAGCTGCATATTTCGATTACGAGATATGGCAGATGGACGTTAAAACCGCTTTCCTTAACGGAAACCTTTTGGAGGATGTTTATATGCAACAGCCTAACGGTTTTATCGTACCAAGACTTGCAACAAGGTTTGTAAGTTAAATCAATCCATTTATGTTGAAGCAAGCATCACGGTCATGGAATCAGCGTTTTGATGAGATCATAAAAGAATATGATTTCGTGCAAAACGCAGATGACCCTTGTGTATACAAGAAGGTTAGTGGGAGAGCACTTACTTTTATTGTCCTTTATGTCGACGACGTATTGCTTATAGGCAATGACATTCCCATGCTAACGTCGGTGAAAGCTTGGCTTTCATTAAAATTCTCCATGAAAGATCTGGGAGAAGCAGCCTTTATTCTTGGAATAAAGATCTACCGGGATAGATCTAGAAAGCTGCTTGGACTCTCCCAGAGTACATACATTGATAAAGTGTTGAAGCGATTCAACATGGAACAATCCAAGAGGGGATTGGTTCCAATGGTACGTGGTACCTCTCTGTCTAAGGACATGTGTCCTAAGACTCAGGTAGAGAGAGACAACATGAGTCGGATACCGTTCGCCTCGGCAGTCGGATCGATCATGTATGCCATGATATGTACACGACCTGATGTCTCATATGCTTTGAGCATGTGCAGTCGCTATCAGGCCGATCCAGGTGAAGGTCACTGGATAGCAGCATTAAGAATATCCTTAAGTATCTTAAACGAACTAAGGATGCTTTCTTAATTTATGGAGGTGGAGAACTTGCGGTATCTGGGTATACCGATGCAAGTTTCAAAACCGACAAGGATGATTACAAGTCGCAATCCGGGTACATTTTTTGTTTGAATAACGGAGCAGTGAGCTGGAAATCTTCCAAGCAAGATACTGTTGCCGATTCAACAACAGAAGCGGAGTACATTGCTGCATCTGAAGCAGCAAAGGAGGCAGTTTGGATCCGAAAGTTCCTAATCGGATTAGGAGTAATTCCGTTAGCAGCTGAGCCCGTTCCATTGTATTGTGACAATAACGGGGCTATAGCACAGGCTAAGGAACCAAGGTCTCATCAACGGTCCAAGCATGTTCTTTGACGTTACCATCTGATTCGGGAGATTATACATCGTGGCGATGTAAAGGTCGAGAAGGTCACATCAGATGACAACATTGCAGATCCGCTGACGAAGGCTGTTCTTCAGCAAGTTTTTGAACGACACATACATAGTTTCGGGTATTAGATGCTTGAGTGACTGGCTATAGGCCAAGTGGGAGATTGTTAGACATTATGTCCCATAGCGTCACTGTTTGTAAATGATATTGTATTATTGTACAAAATTAACTATGTGATAATGAAATTGCCTTTTGCCGTTTTGTAATATTATTTTACTTTGATATATAAATGGCGAAAGTCCATATGATTAATACCGGATTGAGATGATATGAGACAGTATCAATCCATAAAGGTTTAATCATTAAATATCCCTAGTCGGAGTATTATCGAGATCGGACATCGATATGCGGAATAGACTAGTATTGCGCTTGTGCACGTTGAGAGGGCACAACGGCATAGTTCTCATATATTTAAGTATTGGATACTTATGCAAGTGCGATAGGAGGTTGTTTTTTACCGATGGTACGGAAAACAGCTTCGCTCTGGATAGACCCCCCTGAATCCCATTGGTAGTATGTCTGCGTGTCTATGGGAGGCCGCATCAGGGTAGGTGTATATGGTCTTAACCTGAGACTTACATCGCTAGTACTTGCGACAATCGGTAAACTTTGGTTTTGGTGGTTGGGGACCTTAACCGGTTCTGTGTACACCTCTTCTGGGTTTATCGAGAATCGTAGTGTACTGGATGTGATGTCGAGATGGAAGTATCACTTCAGACATATGGAGGTGATGATCACGCAGGACACAGAACTAATACTCTATAAAAGGTTGCAAACCGTCGGGACAATATGACCAGGTCAGGATTGTCCGATTTAAGAGACTAGTTGCTTGATGTCCGATATATGTTTCGTACGGGGCAAACACATTTCCACCAGCCCCAGGCCTAACATGTGATCGTCCGATACTGGATCGATGTACGCAATACTACGGTATACTACGCTTGATATAGATCTAATATTCCAGTAAGAATATTTCTGGAGAATTGGGTAGGCATGGCGCTTTGCTAGAAGCCAACCTTGTCTTGTGAATCGGTAAGAACGTAGTACGAGGTACGTACGTGTTCGGATTATCCGACGACCGTATTTACTGCCAACATATCCGAAGATCTATTGGGTCGCTTCCTGAAGATTCACCTATGATATTTGATTCGGACTTAATTAATCTTGGATTAATTGCGGAGAAACTTTATCTTGGATAAAGTGCCATATTTAGAGAGAGAACGATTAATTTAGAATTAATCGATAAAATTATTATATTCGATATAATAATCGAATTCGATTTCGACGCGAAATTAAAATTAGATTTTAATTCGGGCAAACGAGTTAATTTAGAATTAATTCGTTAGCGACGTAAATAATAATTTCGCTAGGCGCAATTATTTATTTAAATTCGATTTAATTAACGTCGCGACGTAAGTTCGGTATTTCGGAAATATCGAACCCGAACGCGTGAGTGCACGTGGGCCCACTTTCATTTGGAAACGTGTGGGGCCCACATGACACATGTCATTATATGCATTATTTAATTGTTAATACATTGCATGGTGATATTGTACAATACACTCAATGGTTTTGCATGGAGTTTGAGTGTTGACACTCTAAGCCATTGCATGATTTGTGTCATAAGTTTATTATTAATTTAATAAATATTATGGCATAAATATAAATTGATTTTTGTAACAAAGATTAAGACAACTCTCCTCTCTCTCTCACAATGCCGTGACTTCCATTAGGGCAAAGAAGATTTGATTTTCTTTTCTCCATTTGCTAGCACATTGAAGGATCAAAGGAGGTGATAGGGAAACCATCAAAGAGCTTGGAATACACAAAGCTTGGAGCTTCAACTCTTCTTCCTCCCTTGGCCGAAACTTGAAGCTTGGAGATTCAAAGATTTTCTTCATCACTTCTCATCACAAAAGCTTTGTAAGTATGATTCCTCCATACTTCATCTTTTAATATATATTCATTGTTGTATTTCATATGCTTAATCTTTCCTTGGGACATATAATAGAAACCAACACGGAGTTGAGCAAATAGTAGAACATGATATTTGGAATATTCATGTGATGATAACTTTAGTGCTTAATCTGTTATGCTTGCCGCAAAAACTCCTTAATTTCTTAGTCAGAACTAAGGTTAGATCCTTATAGTATGATATTGAAATTGAAGGATCTTCATAGATCTATCCTTAGATCTTAGAAGTACAAATTGCAATAGAAAACTCTTGGAGAGTTAATGGCTATACTCAAGTTTGCAATAGGCAAGAAGCGCAAGGCGCATCTTACTTCGACATCCCAGAAGGCCAAGGCTTGGCCAAAGCTTCTGGGGTGTGGAAAAGGGGCAAAGGCAAAATCATTATAATCTTCTGGGAAGACATAGGACAATCCCAAAATGTCTGCCTAAACTGTGGCAAACGGGGTCACTAGAAGCGTGACTGCCGTACGGACAAAGCAGACATGATGGAATTGAAGACGGGCAAGGCTCCGACTTCAAATATGTTTGTCATCAACATGTTCACTACTAGTATTAAAATTGGATTTTTCGATACTGGATGTGGTACATAAATATACGTACTGGTGTGCAGAATCTGCTGATAAGCAGGATACTGACTTCAGTTGAGATTTATCTGCGAGTCGGAAACGGGACGACAGTCGCTGTTTTAACCGTAGAAACCTAAGTTTAGGAACTACCCTTTGGGTATGTACTTAAATTAGGAAACTGTTAGAATGTAACTAGTTTGACTAGAAACATTATCTATATATGAGGGTTTAACCCGTTGTAGGTATACCTTTATATTCTAGAACACTAAAGTGTTTTATTTTATAAAGATGATATTGAGATAAACACGTTAGATGTAAATAACAGTATTTATATTTTGAATATAAATAAATCTCAAACGTATAACAGGACAAACAAATAGCTCAAATTGATTTAATCAGATGAGACTTATTTGTGGCATTGTTGTTTGGGACACAATTAACATGACTCGTATATCCACACTTTCGAAGAGTGGATACTAGGACGGATTTGATTCTATTCAAATAATGTCTACGAATCTAGTTTATTAGGCTAAGTGCCTGAAATACTTTTTACTTGGTAAAAGTTCAAATGCCACCGATCTGTTAGCCCTCGTTCAAAGTGACATAAGTGGGCCCATGTCTAGCTAGGCTAGAGGTGGATATGAATACTTCGAAACCTTTACGGATGTGGCATCGCGTTATGGTTATGTGTTTCTTGTTAAACACAGATCGGAAACTTTTGATGAATTCAAAGAGTTTCGACACGAAATAGACAGACAGACCGGCTAAAGTATTAAAAAAGTCACGGTTAGACCATGATGAAAAATACTTAAGCAATAAGTTTCTCAAATACTTGAAAGAGTATAGTATTCTTTCAATGAGGACTCCTCCCGGAACACGTAAATTTGACGGTGTGTCCGAACAGAGAAACCAAATTTTGTTAGACATAATAAGGTTAATCATGTGTCGCTCTAAGCTACCATTTCCTTCAAGGGATACACATTAAACAGTGCAATACTTATTTCGAATAAGGTTCCATAAAAATCTGTTTGACAGACTTCATATTAGATATTAACAGGAAAGAAACCAGGTTTTCTCATTCCTGAAGATTTGGGAATGCTGGGCATATGTTTGGATGATACCAAACTAGAACCCAAATTGGATAAGTGCCTAATTTTTGGGTTATCCTAGGGTAACCAAAGTATAGTACTTATACAACTCACATGAGAACAATTTAATTGTTGCTCACCATGCGGTTTTCCTAAGAGGAATACCGATATGCAGTGGTAAGTGGGAGGAAAGTAAAACTCGATGAAAATCGGAGTAATACAATCCAGGCACTAATTCCTTAATGGAACAGAAATAGTTCATCAAGGATGAAACTATACCAATAATCTTCGAATACACAATAACCGCGCAAGTCGGAGAGAGTTAGAAAACAACTTGGGAGGTATGGGTTTCTGATCTCACCTCGTAAATATGTCAATATTATTGAGGAATACGAACTGACTACGTATAAGGAAGTGATACAAGGTATCGACTCCCTATTATGGAAAAGTGCCATGAAGTTCAAAATGGATTCCATGTATACGAACCAAGTTTAAACACTGGTTGTTGTACCGGAAGGCATTGTGCCTATTGGTACTATATAAGTCTTCAAGAAAGACATACATGGAAGGCAACTTACCAACGTACTAAGCTGGGCTTGTAGCGAAAAGGTATCGTTATCAACATTGTGTCGATTACGACGAAACCTTTTACTCGTTGCCATGGTTAAATCCATTTGGATAATTCTTGCTGATGCTGCATGTTTCATTTATGAAATATGGCAGCTGAACGTCAAAATCACTTTCCTTAAACGGAAACCTTTTGGAGGATGTTTACAACATCCTGACGGTTTTGTCATACCAAAACGAGCAAACAAGGTTTGCAAGTTAATTCGATCCATTTATGGATTGAAGCAGGCAATGCGTTCTTGGAATTATCGTTTTGATGTAATGATAATGGTATATGATTTAATTCAAAACGAAAATGATTCTTGTGTATATAAGGAGGTTAGTGGGAGCGCACTGACAGTGATTGTCTTAAAAATGATGATATGTCATTTCTTGGAAATGATATTCCCATAATACAATCGGCGAAATCTTGGCTTTCATTAAAATTCTCCATAGAATTCTTGGGAGAGACAACCTTTATTCGAGGAATAAGGATCTACTGGGATAGATCTAAAAATTGTTGGCACTCTCCGAGAACTCGTACAATGAAATAAATGTACACGACCTGATGTCTCATATGCTTTGAGCATATGGAGTCACAATCAGGCCAATCCAAGTGATAGTCACTGGATTGATGTTAAGAACATCCTTTAGTGTCTTAGATGAACTAAGGATGCTTTCTTATACTATGGAGAAGGAGATCTTGAAGTGACTGGGTTCACTGCTGCAAGTTTCCTAACCGATAAAAACGACTATAAGTCGTAATAAAGGTATTATATAGTTTGAATAACGGAACAGTGAGCTGGAAATCTTCCAAGCAAGATAATGTTGCCGAATAAACAACAAAGCAGAATATTGATGCAGCTGAAGCAACAATAGAAGCCTTTTGGATTGATAATAATCCTAATCAGATTAGGAGTAGTTCTGTTAGCAGCTGAGCTAGGCTACAACACAGGCTAAAGAATTAATGGTCTCATCAACGATCCAGATATATATTTCAAATATTCATCTGATTCGTTCGGATCAAACATCGTGGCGATGTGATGATCAAATAAATTGCATCAGATGATAATACTGCAAATCTACTGACGAAAGCATTTTATCAGCAGAAGTTTGAGCGAACCATATATAGTTCGGGTGTAGGACACTTGAGTGATTGGCTATAGGCCAAGTGGGAGATTGTTGTACAGATCATGGTGTTGTTGTACAAATTAACTATGTGACAAAGGAAATTGCTCTTTTATCATTTGTAATTAGATTACCAAGATATATAAATGATAAAAGGTCTTTATGATTAGTTCCGGATTGAGATGATATGAGACAGTATCAATCCACGAAGGTTTAATCATTAAATATCCTTAGTCGTAGTATTATCGAGATTGGACATCGATAATGCAGAATAAACTAATATTACACTTGTGTGCGTTGTGGGAGCATAACGTCATATTTCTCATATATTTGGGTATTGGATACTCATGCAAGTGTAATAGGAGGTTGTGTTTACCGATGGTGCGGAAAGACCCCTCGGAATTCCATTGGTAGTATGACTATTTGTCTATGGAAGTCCGAATCAGGGTAGGTGTATTTGGTTTTAACCTGAGACTTGCACCGCTAATACTTGCGACAATCAATATACTTCTAGGTATATTGAGAATCTTAGTGTATTGGGTGTGATGTCAAGACAGAAGTATCACTCCAGTCATAGTGAAGATGATGATCACGTAGGATACGGAACTGATGCTCTTATGTACTGCAGTCATCGGGATAATATGACTAGGTCATGATTATCCGATTAAAGAGACTAGTTACCAGAGATCTGATGTGTGCTTCGTACGGGGTAGACACAATTCCAGCCCCAGGCCTAGCATGTGACATCCGATGCTGGATCGCAATAGGCAATACTATGTATACTACGCCTGATAAAGATTACATATTCCTTTAATAATATTTCTGGAGAATTGGGTAGGCACGGTGCGTTGCTAGAAGCCAACCATGTCTTATAAATCGGTAAAAACGTAGTATTAGGTACGTACGTGTTCGGATAGTCCGACGACCGGATTTACTGCCAACATATCCGGGGATTAAATTAGATTTTAATTCAGGCGAACGAGTTAATTTAGAATTAATTCGATAGCGATGTGAATAGTAATTTTGCTAGGCATAATTATTTAATTAAATTTGATTTAATTTTTTTCGCAATGGAAAATTCGTTAATTCGGAATTAGCGAACACGAGCCCGGGAGTGTTTGCGAGCCCACTCGTATTTCGAATTTAAGTGCGGCCCACAAGTCACATCAAGCGTCAAATCATTAGTCATTCAAGTGATGGATGTCTTGTCACTTTGAGTGATGTGATGCCAGTCACTATTCATGAGTGATGTGAGTTGTTGGAAGGCTTAATTGCCTTGTACCTTTTTGGTAAAGAGTGAATTGGTATTTATTTTTTTTAAAATCAAATACCATATACACAACACACAAAACACAACTTCTCTCTCTCCCTATCCCTCCCATTCGGCCAAGGGCCAAATTCTCTCTTTCTCCATTTTTGACAATTCCGAGAGTTGGAAGAAGAAAATGTGAAGATTTGTTGCAAATTTTCACAAGTGCTAGCACACATTAGGAGTCATACAAAGGTGATAGGGAAAGCCACCCATGGGCATGGAATCCATACCCAAGCTTGGAGCTTGACCGAAACTTGGAGAGCACAAAAAGGGAGCCATTTCCGAGAGCTTCATGGAAGAACAAAAACATTTTTGCGTTCATCGTATCAAAATCCGATCAATGTAAATATGATTCCGCAATATTTCTTTGTTGTATTCACATGTTTTACGCTTAAATCGATCTTGGTTTAAACTTAGAAACCCAACACCCAGTATCCTCGTTAAGTCAGGTTTTAACTAGTTTATATATTATAATTAAGGGAGATTATTAGTAATAAAAGTTTTACCTTTTACCCCAGCAAAGGGGAGTTACCTCCTCATTACTGAAAAGTAAAAAATGAAAATTAAAGAAAGAAAAGTACTGTTCGTAAAAGTAAATTGCGGAAAGTAAAAACTTAAAAGTAAAGAAAATAAAGTGCGAAAGCGGAAATTAATTACTGAAAGCTGTAAATAAACAAACAAGATACAATCTTCTTTGTATTCTTAAGGAATTTCTTAGAAGAAAGTATGAATTTACAAATGAAAAGGCTTGGTATTTATAGGTAAAATTTTGCCTCCATCAAATCATCCACCAAATCCATTATTAATTGCTCCACTAATTGCTCCACCAAATCCATTATTAATTGCTCCACTAATTGCTTATCATGTTTGGTGGTGATTTGATAATTTTTATTATTTATTTATTAATTTATTTTTTGCTTTGAAAATGACTTTAATAATTACACACAACACACTTATGGATGGTTAATCAATTTCTGGCATGTGATTTTCAGAATTCGAAATTATTTTGTCTTTCCAAGTTGTAGATCTTTGAGTCTTCTTTAATCTAGAACTTGAATCAGCTTAATCCGATATCGGAGTAAAAGGTTATGCCCAAAATACGACAGATGCGCAAAATTGGAATTTCCAAAACTGCACTTCGTTAAAACGCCCTTTCAAGTTTCCAATCTCCAAAATTAATATGTCAAGTCCAATTTTTGCCCTTATTTGACCTACATTTCGTACTAAATGATTTCATTTTGTCCCAATATTATTTTATCTGCAAAATAAACTACTACACATCAAAAACGTTCATCAAACCCGAGAAACTAAACAAAATATTAAATAAAAGGGGCGGTAAATATTGATATATTTTCCGCTCATCATTCTCACATAAGTTCTTTATCCCCACAGGGCGTACGGTAGTTTATTGGCCCAATATTTATAGTTCTCTGTCATCTTGGCTAATATCATCTTTATTGTCTTGTTGGCTGCCTCAACTGCTCCATTTGCCTGCGGTCTGTACGGTGACGGCTTGTGATGTCCTATCCCGTACTTCTGTAGCATTGCCTTTGTTTCTCCTTGGAACTGGACTCCATTGTCTGTGACCACATGATGTGGCATTCCATATCGGCATATGAGATTCCGGGCTATGAACTTCGCCATCTACTTTGCTGTAACGTTACGGAATGACTCGGCTTCCACCCATTTCAAAAAGTAGTCTACTGCCACTACTATGGAGCGATGTCCATTCGATGCGTGCGGTCGAATTTCTCCAATTATATCAATTCCCCATGCTGAGAAAGGCCACGACTCTGAAAGCCCGTGTAACTCTTTGTGCGGTAGATGATTCAAGTTACCGTGAGCTTGGCAATCATGACAATGCGTTACCAGCTTCGCACAGTTAGCTTCCATGGTCGACCAGTAAAAGCCTTGTCTTACTATCTTGCGAGACATATTCAATCCGTTCATGTGCGGTCCACATACTCCAGCATGTACTTCTTCCATTGCCTTCTGATCCTCTTCTTTTCTTAAACATTTCAGCTGAATGCCATTCGTATGTCTCTTGTACAGTTCTCCCTTCAAACTCATATACTGAGAAGCCAACTTCTGGATGGCTATCCTATCTTTTCTACTTGCAACTTCCAGGAATTCCCCGTGTTATAGATATCTCTGAATGTCATGATACCAAGGTTTCCCGTCATCGACCACTACTTCTATTATCCTTTCTATCTCGTAGACAAGTTTGCTTGCCGTCGTCAACACTAGAGGTCTTATCACCAACTTCTACGGATTTTCCCAAGTTGTGGCAAGTGTAGCCAATTCGTCTGCCATTTGGTTCTCTTCTCGCGGCAAGTGCTGGAACTTACAATCGGGGAGGGCCTGTGCCAGACTCCTGAGGTGGAAAAAGTAAGGTTTCAACCTTTCTTTCTTTAATTCCCATTCTCCTTGCAGTTGTCAGACTACTAACATCGAGTCTCCATAGACTTCCACACTCTTAGCTTTCAAGGCTATCAACGCCGTCAATCCGAAGGCGCATGCTTCATACTCAGCCATATTGTTGTTTACTCCGAACGTCAACCTCTTGGACATAGGTAGAGTTTCTCATTCAGGGGTTACTATCACAATTTTGATTCCGGCTCCTTTACAGTTCACTGCTCTGTCAAAGTACATCTTCTATCCTTGGACTGTTATTACCCGGATCTCCTCGTCTGGGAATTCAATCTTGTATTGATCTCATTTTATCGGTTGTAATGCCAGGAACTCTGCTACGGCTCGCCCTTTGATTACTTTGGAATTGAGGTACGCAATATCGAACTATGTCAGCAACACCAACCATCTGCCTAACTTCCCAACTAGCGAAGGCATTGAATGCATATACTTCAAATGATTTTCCTTTGCTAACACTTGGATCTTGTAAGATTGGAAGTAATGACGTAACTTTCTGGACGCCCACACTACTGCCAAAAAAAGCTTCTCTACTTCTTGATAGCGAGCTTCGTATGGAAGCATCTTCTTACTGAGGTAGTAGACTGCATGCTCTACCCCCATCTCGTCTGCTTGTACCATCATCTCCCCCAACGCTTCGGGTTCTATGGCCAAATACAGTATCAAGGGTTTGCCCGGTCTTGGAGGTTTCGAGACAGGTGGTTTCACCAAGTATTCCCTGATTTTGTCGAAAGCTTCTTGACATTGCTCATGTTCTTGATATATCCCTTATTCACGGGGTGGTAGACTGGTCACCCCCAGACTTGTATTTCTTTCTTTGCCGTAAAGTTTTCTGTTTCTCGATTTCCTTTTCCTCGATATCCATGTTTGCTAAACCTCTCTTGACAAACTTTTTATTTTTAATCTCTAACCCAACGGATATCTATGAGGGCTTTTAAGACACATTGTTAACATGATGCATGTATGCATGAGATGCATGAGATGCGTTCGATGCATGGAATATATAAGTCGGCCCATTATCATTTTAAAGCATTCAATCATACTATTACGCGGTGCAAACTTGTCCCAGTTGAAAAGGCCCAACTGGTTTACACCTTTGCGATAACATGGCTAAACAACTTCAAATAATAAGGGGCCTAAACATAAAGTGGCCCATTGGCATTTTAGAAGCTTTTGGCCCAATTGCCACAAAGCACAGACTCGTCCCAGTTTAAATGGCCCAACAAGCCCATACCTCATGACAAAAGGTCCAACTGAACCTAAATGACAATGGTCTTAAACGCAAGCATAAATGAATAGTTTCTATTGGTCCTACAACTACAGTTCACATGTGGGTTTACGGGAGTGTAGACAAAGGCTCTCATCGGTGAAGGATTGCCCACGACTAGGTCTCCCCACTCAATGGTCCAAGCGACCAAGTGAGCACACCCTTTTTTATACGCTAAGGTATGTGCTAACGAGTTATGATGCGTGACTGATTGTCAAATGGATTTCCTATTGTAGATTCCCAAGAGGGAGGGTGGAGCGAACTCTCTTAAATACCCAAACCTTTTAGGCACTTATCGCCTTGGTGATAGGAATAAACAACAAGTCCTCGAAATTAGTCCATCACAGTAAGCTTTGAGTAAATGATTATTTAGGTGCCTTCACGGCTTTTCCTTATAGAAAGGTAGTGAATGAAGGAAGACACCAAACCATTAGCAAGCTCTAATAATGCCTTTGATTAAACCCCTTTCAACCCACGATAGGCACGGTTAATTAAAGTATAAATCACAAACATTACAAGGCATTATTTCGGGGCTGATTCTCTATCCCCATTGGAGTCGCTAGACTGTAGGACACATAAATCGGCGACGCTGTTCTAGGCTAGCAGCCTAGTTGGGAGTACGGAGTAGCCCACGGGGGAACTAAACCGGAGAAATAACATGGAGTCGCCACCCAATGTGAACTGGGAAAATGATTTAAGGCCGCATTCACCCCTCGCAAGGGAAGACCTCAAACCGTTGGGTTCGGAATGGTCCCTTACTTATGCCACTTGTAATGAATGGATTTGTGCAATAATCTAACCAAGTCTACGCAACAACAACCTACATCTAAGTTTGCATACTACCTATATCTAAGTTTGCATGCATAAAAGTAAGTCGAAATAACGGTAAACACATAATTTCATGAACATATTAAATAAATAAATACGGAAAGATAAATAAACAATAATGGTAAAAGCATAAATATTAAAATAGCTAACTAATCATATGATGGGAAAGAAATAACTAAGGAAACAAACATGCATAAAACAAGATGAAATGATCTCTCCAATGCGTGCGCGTTCGTGTAGCGTTCGTAAACGCGTTCGAACGGTAAATAGATTGCACGTGTTCGAGTAGTGTTTGATAACGTGTTCGAACGGTAAACAGAATGCACGCGTTCGAGTAGCATTTGATAACGCGTTCGAACGAGGCGAGGTAGAATGCATACGTTCGTATAGCGTTTGATAAAGCGTTCAAACAGAATCACAAACAACAATACCTCTAATCACATAAACACCTAAATCATGCATAAAATCACATAAACACCTAAATCATGCATAAAAAAGAACATACTAAACAACTAAATTATGCATAAAGGAAAATAACATACTAAACGATTAAATCAAGAATAAACATGAGATTGGATGAAACGAAATATGTGTGTCTCTCAAGTGCTACGGAATTTACGTCTGGGTTTCCATCTTATATAGCACAAGAGATAACACATATTTCATTCATCCCATGGCCACAACATTCATGGATCCACAACATACATGCGAAGAAATAATAACAAAAGAACGGGAATAAATAAAAAGGTTGCCCTCAGGTCTAACCTCTTAAGTCGTCTCTTGGAAGTGTGTTATGCGACAGTCGGAAGGGTTAATGCTCCGCAACTCCTCTGGTTCATTGGTTCGTTGTTTTCCTTTGTCGCCTCACTGTTTCGGGCATCTGTTTCATCTGTTTTGGGCTGCTGTTTCTGGTCACTGTTCTCACGGTAATTGGGGACTATTTTTGTGATTTTTTGGTGTGTTGGGGGTGCGGTTTTTTGCTATTTTGGTGTTGTTTTTGGCATTGATTGGGACTGTTGTATAGGGCTGTTTCTGCAGTAGTTTAAGGTAATTTGGAGTGTAATTTTAAGCGGTGGATGGGGGTTATTTCTGGGCTGTGATTTTCGGTGATGCATGGACTATTTTTCTATGCTTTGGGCGTGAATGAGCTAGGGTGTTAAGGGTTGGTTTAGGCTTCTTTTTATAGGCAAGGATTGAGGTTTACCTTATGTGAATAGGGAACGGATTTTCTGTAATTTTGGGGGGATTTTTTAATTAGTGTGCTATAAGGAAAAATCTATTTATTTAGGGATGTGATTTAATTTGATTTGATTTCTTCTCTTTTGATTAGAGATATGATTAAATTGAATTAGGAAAGTGTTTGATGAGATTTGATTTGAATCTTTTTTAATTAGGAATATGATTTAATTTGATTTGATTTATTTATTTAATTTGGGAAGGTGATTTGTCTTGATTTTAGCATGTGTTTAATGTGTGATTTTGTTATTTTGGAAGGCTTTGGGCGTGAGTTTGGTGGTTTGGGCGTGACTTTGGTGTTTTTAGTGGGCTTGGTGTGTGGCTTGGTGTATGTGGGCTTGGTGTGTGGCTTGCGGGGGTTTTGGGCTAAGGATAAGTTTAAAACAGAGGCTTAACGAGCAAACCTGAAGCTAAGCAAACGAATTTAATCCAACAAGGTGTCAATTTCTGACTCGTCCCTTCCAACGTCCGTTTCCCGCGACTTCCACGACTTAACTAGTAGTGCCTCCGTACGAGACTCATCATCGGGACTTATATGCAAAAAATACAGTGCCTGCAGTGGCGAAATATGATTTGTCACTAAAAGTAATCCTATAATGGCGAAAATATATTTCGCAACAATACCTTATGTGACGCATTTTTAGTGATGAAACAGTGGCGAAATATGATTAGCGACTAAAAGTAATCATATAATGGCGAAAAATATTTCGCGACAAATACATTTTGTGACGTATTTTTAGTTGTCAAACAGGGCGAAATTATATTCTCATCACAAAAATTTAATTTTCTTGTAGTGTGAACTTAATCTTTTGGCCACTAAAATATTTATTCTAGAAGAAACAAATTAAACAAAATATGTGAATTTGAGTTTCTCTAAGACTTGAACCCTAAGGCCTAAACTTTGGATCACGCCACATCACCAACCCACTGTTTCCGTCTCATGCGCCTTCTGTTCATTTCTCGGCTATGCCTTCACTTCTCTTGTTCTCTTGTTGGCGTAGTCTATCTCTCACCATCGAAATTAAGGGATAGCAAAAATCTTGTAGGGTGGTCGATAGGGGTGGAATCCGATCCGATTAGCAAATCCGATCGAATCAAGTTGGTCCGGTTCGACAGATTTAATCCGATCCGATCGGAATTTTTTTTTATTTAATATGCAAAACGACGTCTTACATATTAAATAAAAAAAATTTTGAAATTTTCGGATCGGAGTTTATCAGATCCGATCCGATCCGCTCGATTTTTTTGACTCAAACCCACCGAATTCGGATCGGATCGATCCGATCCGATCCGAAATAAGATGATTTCGGATCCATTCGGTCCGATTCGATCCGATTCGAATTCGGATCGAACCAATCCGATCCGATAATTATCGGATCGGATCGGATCGAGTTCGATAAGATAATTCGATCCGAACGACTCAAACTGCCCTGGGCATTTCAGATCGGATCGGATTCGGATTCGGTCCGATCCGATCCGAATCCGATAATACCCACCCCTAGTGGTCGGATAAGGGTATATTTTTTTATACTTACTAGCTAAAACGGTTAGAGATGGATATTAACATAATCAAGTACATGTAAATATTAACATACCCGTACTTGACTCCATCGCTATAGACACATCCAATCTCATCAATTTCTAAATAAAAACAAAATTTGAAAATGAGGCTTTGAAATAAGCCCAACTCAACATGTTATTATTTGGGTTTTGTTTGAGATTCTAAAGGGTTTTTTCTCCACAATTAAAGTGCAAGTTGGGTTAGATTGAATTGCAACTCAACTCGTGCCCAGTCCTAATTGTGGTCATTGGTCAAGAATATAATTGTCCAAAAGGGAATATGTTTCTCTTTTTTGAAATTAAGAAGATGTTACTTATGAATTTTAAATTAAACTTTTTGGGTATATATGTGATTTCTTTTAGAAAAGAAAAAAAAGGAAGAAGAAAACCAGATTCTAGAAGACAGATATTAGAATTTTGATTTTTCTAGTTGCATAATGTAAGGCGTTTGATTGGTAAGCATCATGACGAAACGCAAATATATGAATAAACAAATGGCCAAAGTGATTGCACGCAAATGGCAGAAAGTGAGAGGCAAAAAAAAAAAAGGGGGCATTGCTTGCGGAAGAAATTAGAATTTTATTGCTTTTGAGGATCAAAAGTTGAAAGCATTTTAGCTTTCAAGTCAAAAGTAATGCTTACAAATTGATCCCAAATGATGCCTTCTCTTTTGGAGAAAGGAAACAAAAACAGAATATGTAGTAGTTATATTCGAGCCGATATCACTTTATAATTTTGCCCCGACGTAGAAATGTATTGTCCGTCATTCTTGATCGTTTTTATTAAGTAATGAAATTTTTATTAACCGTAGGAAAATATATAATCAACCACGTACGATCAAATTTATAAATCATTTATTATTTCAGTTGATATGAAAAATACAATGGTGGAAGTTTACAAAATAACTTTAGGTACATTTGTTGTTTTGTTGACTTTTGAATCATGAATTTTACTATAAATAGGAAGCTCATTTGTGAGCTTAATTCATCCCAAAACATTAAGCTTCAAGTGAATAAAGCTTAGAGATTGTAGAGAGAGTGATGTTTTTTTTATAAAATTTTGTAAACACTTTATAAAATTTTTTTTGTAGTAATAGAATCGTTTTTCCTCATAAACACTATTCAGTGATAAGAGAATCACAGCAAATGGTATCAGTAGCTTTGGTTATACATTGGGATTGTAAAATCGAAGAACGGAACTCGGTTTGAAAATTTCGGATTTCGGAAAAGTTGTCAAAAATAAAATTTGAGCATACCATTAACTTGTTCACATCGAGACGAGCACGGTGGTATTTTCCAGCGATCAAACAGAGGTCCAGGGGGTCCTCAAGCTCGTGCAAGGGCCTGGAAGAGAAAAAGTCACGCACCCACGCTCTGTATGAGGTTGAAGACGACCACGTCAGTGTCACATCATCGACACATCAGCGCACAATCAGCATCACATCATTGCACAGTCATCAACACGTCATCGCCACGTCAGCATCCGGTCCAACATTTTCCACGTCAACAAACACGTGTCAAACACGTCAGGATACCTCTGATTTGTGAAAATCAGCCCCGATTTTGTCCTATTTTCATTTTAAAATTAAACTTAAAATGGAAGTGGAAGATTTATCTTCTGGTGCGATGATCAAGCTGACATCAACAAATTATTCCCTCTGGAGGCTTCGGATGATAGATTATTTACACTGTAAATATTTGTTGATATTATCGAGGTGAAGAGAGTGAGACCAGAATCTGTTAAAGAGTATGACTTTAATAAATTCAATAACAGAACTCTTGGTTAGAATAGGCAGTGGATCGGCCACAGTGTCTTCCACCACGTAGCAAATGATATAAATGCTTATGAAATGTAGATAGAATTGGAAGACATATTCCAGGCCAAGACAACTCGGAATAAAGCCTTAATAATGAGGGGTTTGGTGAACCTAAATCTACTGAGTGGAACTTTCGTTGCAGAACACACCAATGAGTACCAAAGCCTAGTGAACAGTTGTCTGCAGTAGACATACAACTGGGAGATGAAGTTCAAGCCCTCTTACTACTCAGTTCTCTTTCTGATAGCTAGGAAACATTGGTGGTTACTCTCAGCAATTCGGCTCCATGATGCAAACTTACCATGTTTATGGTAAAAGATACCATGTCAAATGAGGAGGCCAGAAAAAAAGACGTGGGTGCAGATCAGACACATGTTAGTGTTCCTAGAACATCCCAAAGATCTCTAAGAGTGATTCGTGTGTGAATTATCAAGTGAGTTACAGAATTAACTTACATTGATTGGATGAGTTCAAAACTTTCCATGGATGTAGGTGGAAGCTCCAAGCTTTCTTGAGTGTTTCCAACACTTGGGTGAGTTTCCCTATCACCTTGATTCACTCCTTATGTGCTAGCAAGAATAAATTTTGAAAGAAAAAATTGCCCCTCCAAGAGTGCAAAGTTTCGTCCAAGAGAGGTGAGGAAGAGAGAGTTTGTGGTTTTTGTGTACTTTGTTTCTAAAACCATTTTCGAAGTCAAACTCTAAAAAATGTGTATATACTTTTCAAAAAGAAATACAAAGTGTGTTGGACAAGTTTCCAACAAAAGCCATCAATCACTTTCATCACCAAAAGTTGATTAATGATGTAAGTGAAGTGGGCCCCACTTTAAATTCAAAATTCAAGTGGGCTTGCTCAACACACTTCGGGCTTAGGTTCGTTTAATCCGATTAAATGAATTTTCCGTCGGGACGTAATTAAATCCAATTTAATTAAATAATAATGCCTAGCAAAATTATTATGCAAGTCGCTTACGAATTAATTCCAAATTAAATCTTTCGCTTGAATTAAAATCTAATTTTAATTCTGCATTGAAATCCAATTTCAATTAATATATCTAATATATTATTTTAGCCCAATTAAATAAATTAAATAGAAAAATCTAATTTAACTATTAAATTTATTTTACCGATTAATTCCAAATTAACCGCGTTCTCTCTTCTAGACGAATTTAATCCCAGATAAATTCTCGACGCAATTAATCCCAGATTAATTCTCTCTTTCATAATTAATCCCAGATTAATTTTGTTCGAGCCAAATCTCATCGGTGAATCTTTGGGAAGCGACCCAAGAGATCTCTGAATATATTGGCAGTAAATACGGTCATCGGACTATCCGAACACGTTCGTACCCGGTACCACATTCTTACCCATTTACAAGACATAGTTGGCTTTTAGCAAAACACTGTGCCTACCCAATTTTCCAGAAATATTCTTTAAAGGAATATATAATCTTTATCAGGCATTGTATACAAAGTATTGCGTATTACGATCCAGTATTGGATGTCACATGTTAGGCCTGGGGCTGGAATTGTGTCTGCCCCATACGAAGCATGTATTGGATCACTAGCAACTAGTCTATTTGATCGGAAAGTCATGACCCAGTCATACTTTCCCGATGACTGCAGTACTTTAGAGTACTAGTTTTATATCCCTGCGTGATCATCATCTCCATATGACTGAAGTGATACTTCCATCTTGACATCACACCGAATACACTACGATTCTCAGTATACCCAGAAGAGGCGTACACAGAACCTGTTTAAGTCCCGAACGACCAAAACCAAAGCGTATTGATTGTCGCAAGTACTAGCGATGTAAGTCTCAGGTTAAGACCAAATACACCTACCCTGATTCCGATTCTCATAGACACATAGTCATACTACCAATGGGATTCCGAGGGGTCTATCCAGAGCGAAGTTGTTTCCGTACCATCGGTAAACATAACCTCCTATCACACTTGCATAAGTATCCAATACTTAAATATATAAGAACTATCTCGTTAAGCTTCCATAACGCGCACAAGTGCGATACTAGCCTATTCCGCATTATCGATGTTAGTCTCGATAATACTACGACTAGGGATATTTAATGATTAAACCTTTCGTGGATTAATACTGTCTCATATCTTATTAATCCGGTACTAATCATATGGACTTTTATCATTTATATATCCAAGTAATATAATTACAAAAAGATAAAAGAGCAATTTCCATTGTCACATAATTAATTTTGTACAAGAACACCATATTCTATACAAATAGTAATGTTATTGGTAATAATTGTCCAACAATCTCCCACTTCGCCTATAGCAAATCACTCATGTGTCTAACACCTGAACTATGTACGGGTCGCTCATGCTTATGCTGAGCTTTCGTCCGCGGATTTACAAGGTTATCATCTGATGCAATTTATTCGATCATCATATCGCCACGATATATGATCTCACGAATAAGATAAAACCATCGAAGTACATACTTGGATCATTGATGAGACCGTAATTCTTGAGCTTGTGCTGTAGCCTAGCTCAGCTGCTAACAGAACTACTTCTAATCTAATTAGGAATTTTAATAGATCCAAAATACTTATTTTGCTACCTCAGCCGCATCAATATATTCTGCTTTGTCGTTGAATCGGCAATAGTATCTTGCTTGGAAGATTTCCAGCTCACTGTTCCGTTGTTCAAATAAAATATGTACCCTTATTGCGACTTACAGTCACCTTTATCGGTTAGGAAACTTGCATTGGTTAACCTGGTCACCTCAAGTTCTCATTCTCCATGATTTAAGAAAGCATCCTTAGTTCGTCTAAGATACTCAAGGATGTTCTTAACATCAATCCAGTGACCATCACCTGGATCGGCCTGATTGTGACTCCAAATGCTCAAAGCATATGTCACACCAGGTCACGTACATTTCTTTCAATGTACGAGTTCTCGGAGAGTGCCAACAACTTTTAGATCTATCCCAATAGATCTTTATTCCTATAATAAAGGTTGCCTCTCCCAAGTATTCCATGGAGAATTTATTGAAAGCCAAGCTTTCATCGATTGTTAACATGGGAATGTTATTTCAAAGAAATAATACATCATCAATGTATAGGACATCCAATGTCAGTGCGCTCCCACTAATCTTTTTATATACAAATGAATCATTTTCGTTTTAAATGAAACCATATTGTAATATGATCTCATCAAAATGTTGGTTCCAAGAACACAATGCTTGCTTCAATACAAAAATGGATCGAGTTAACTTGCAAACCTTGTTTGCATGTTTTGGCATGACAAAACCGTCAGAATGTTGTAAACATCCTCC
This sequence comes from Zanthoxylum bungeanum, assembly GCA_019454045.1. Lineage (NCBI taxonomy): Eukaryota > Viridiplantae > Streptophyta > Magnoliopsida > Sapindales > Rutaceae > Zanthoxylum > Zanthoxylum bungeanum. Next base: position 48,386 of record SKCR01037783.1, read on the forward strand.
AAAAGGTTTCCGTTAAGGAAATCGATTTTGACGTTCAGCTGCCATATTTCATAAACGAAATATGCAGCACTTGCAAGCATTATCTGAATGGATTTAATCATGGCAACGGATAAAAGGTGTCGTCGTAATCGACACCATGTTGATGACGATACCCTTTCGCTACAAGCCTAGCCTTGTACGTTATTATGTTGCCATCCACGTTTATCTTCACCATGAAGACCTATTTGTTACCAATAGGCACAATGCCTTCTGGTATATCAACCAGTGTCCAAACATGGTTGGTATACATGGAATCCATTTCGGACTTCATGGAACTTTGCCATATAGCGGAGTCGATACCTTGTATCGCTACCTCATACGTAGCCGGCTCATTATCCTCAATAAGATTAATATCTTTATGAGCTGAGATCAGAAACCGATACCTCTAAGGTTGTTTTCTGACTCTCTCCAACCTACGATGTTCTTGTGTATAAGAAGATTGTGGAACAGTCTCATCCCCGATGAACTGTTCGTGTTCCGTTAAGGATCGGTGCTAGAAACATTATTACTCTGATTTTCATAGAGTTTTACTTTCCTCCCACTTACCACTGCATTTAGGTATTCCTCTTAGGAAAACTGCATGGAGAGCAACAAATTTCTTTGTTCTCTTGTGAGTTTTGGAATTAGTTTCTTTAGGAAAACCAATTACATAATGAGCACTTATCCAATTTGGGTTGTAGTTTGGTATCATCCAAACATATGCCCAGCATTCCCAAATCTTCAGGAATGAGAAATCTGATTTATTTCCTGTCCATATTTCATATGGAGTCTGTCCAAGAGATTTTGACGGAACCTTATTCAAAATAAGTATTGCACTGTTCAATGTGTATCCCTAGAAGAAAATTGGTAGCTCAATGCGACTCATCATTAACCTTACCATGTCCAACAAAGTTATGTTTCTCCGTACACCATTCAATTGAGGTGTTGCAGGAGGAGTTTACTGTGAAAGAATACCATACTCTTTCAAATAATTGAGAAACTTATTGCTCAAGTATTTTCCACCACGGTTCAACCGTAATGTTTTAATACTTTTTCCAGTCTGTTTTTTTACTTCGTATCGAAACTCATTGATTAAATCAAAAGTTTCCGATTTGTGTTTCATAAGATACCCATAACCATAACACTATGCAACATTCTTAAAGGTTACGAAATATTCATAACCACCTCTAGCCTAGCTAGACATAGGCCCACTTACGTCAGCATGAACAAGGGCTAACAGCTCAGTGGCTCGTACACCTTTTACAGATAAAAGGCAATTTAGGCACTTTACCTAATGAACAAGATTCATAGACATAATTTGAATTAGGATTAAATCCGTCATAGTATCCACCCTTCGAAAGTGTGGATATATGAGTCTTGTTAATGTGTCACATACAACAATGCCACAAATAAGTCTCATATGATTAATTCAGTCTGAGCCATTTGTCTGTCATGTTATATGTTTGAGATTCATTTATATTCAAAATATAAATATTGTTATTCACATCTAATGTGTATATCTCAATATCATCTTTAATCTATGGAGATGGAGAACTTGAGGTAATTGGGTATACCGATGCAAGTTTCCAAACCGATAAAAACGAATGTAAGTCGCAATCCGGGTAAATATTTTGTTTGAACAACGGAGCAGTAAGATGGAAACCTTCCAAGCAAGAGACTGTTGCCGATTCAACAACAGAAGCGGAGTATATTACTGCAGCTGAAGCAGAAAAAGAGGCAGTTTGGATCCGTAAATTCCTAATTGGATTAGGAGTAGTTTCGTTAGCAACTGAGCTCGTTCCATTATATAGTGACAATAACGGGGCTATAGCGCAAGCTAAGGAACCGCGATCTCATCAACGATCCAAGCATGTTCTTCGACGTTTCCATCTGATTCGTGAGATCATACATCGTGGCGATGTGAAGATCGAGAAGGTAGTATAAGAAGACAACATTGCAGATCTGCTGACGAAAGCTATTCCTCAGCAAAATTTTGAGTGACATGTACATAATTCAGGTGTTAGATGCTTGAGTGACAGGCTATAGGCCAAGTGGGAGATTGTTGGACAATTATGACCCATAACGTCACTATTTGTAAAAGATATTGTGGTTTTTGTACAAATTAACTATGTGATAATGGAAATTGCATTTTATCATTTGTAATTTGATTACTTAAATATATAAATGATAAAAGTCCTTATGATTAGTTCCGGATTATAAGATATGAGACAGTATCAATCTATAAAGGTTTAATCATTAAATATCCCTAGTCATAGTATTATCGAGACTGGACATCGATAATGCGGAATAGACTAGTATTTCACTTGTGCGTGTTATGGAAGCGTAACAACATAGTTCTCATATATTTAAGTATTGGATACTTATGCAAGTGTGATAAGAGGTTGTGTTTACCGATGGTAAGGAAACAGCTTCGCTCTGGATAGAGCCCTCAGAATCTAATTGGTAGTATGACTATGTGTCTATGAGAATCCGAATTAGGGTAGGTGTATTTGGTCTTAACCTGAGACTTACATCGCTAGTACTTGCGACATTCAATACGCTTTGGTTTTGGTCGTCCGGGATTTTAACAGGTTCTCTGTACGCCTCTTCTGGGTTTATTGAGAATCTTAGTGTATTGGGTGTGATGTCAAGACGAAAGTATCACTTCAGTCATATGGAGATGATGATCACGCAGGGATACAAAACCGGTACTCTAATGTGTCGTAACCATCGGGATAATATGACAAGGTCATGATTATCCGATTAAAGAGACTAGTTGCTTGTGATCCGATATATGTTTCGTACGAGGCAGACACTATTCCAACTTCAGGCCTTGCATGTGATATCCGATACTGGATCGTTATATGCAATACTACGTATACTACGCCTGACATAGATTACATATTCCTTAAAAGAATATTTATGGAGAATTGGGTAGGCACGACGCTTTGTTCGGATAGTCCGACGACCGGATTTACTGCCAACATATCCAGGGATCTCATGGGTCACTTCCCGAAGATTCACCGATGACGTATGATTCGACCATAATTAATGTAGGATTAATTACGGAGAGATTTTATCTGGGATAAAATACTATTTGAAGAGATAGAACGATTAATTCGGAATTAATCGATAAAATAATATATTCGATATATTAAATGAAATTGGATTTTGATGCGAAATTAAAATTGGATTTTAATTCGGGCGAACGAATTAATTTAGAATTAATTCGGGAGCGACTTTAACTGTAATTTTGCTAGGCATAATTATTTAATTAAATTTGATTTAATTAAGTCGCAACGGAAAATTCGTTAATTCAGAATTAACGAAACCGAGCCCGGGATGTGTTTGCGGGCCCACTCCGATTTTGAATCTAGTGGGGCCCACAAGTCACATCACATGTCACATCAATTGTCACTTAAGTGATGGAAGTCATGTCAACCTTTTGGTGATAGACATCTAGTCACTTTATGATTGATGGGCGTTGTTGGAGGCATTAAATGGTTTTTTCCCTCCAAAATTTGTTTAGCTTTTTGGAAAAGCATATACCAAAATTGGTGAGACTTTTTTGTATTAGGTTTTTAGAAAACAAAAGACAAAATATCAAAAAGCTCTCTCTCTCCCCATTTTCTCTCTTTGGCCGAAACTTGCAAGAATAAAAAGGGAAATTTTTGTTGCAAAAATTTCCAAAGCTAGCACTTAAAGGAATCATACTAGGTGATAGGGAAACCATCCTTTGAGTTTGGAATCTCAACCTTCAACCTTGGAGCTTCAACAAACAACTTCAAAAGGAAAGCTTGGAGACTTTCAAAGGAAGCAATAATTTTCGTAATCAACACAACCATCCATCCGTTCATTGTAAGTATATTTCCGCAACTTTACTTTGAGTATTCACATTATTTCATGCTAGATTTGATCTTGGGATGTCCTTAGAAACCCAACAAAAAGTTGAAAAAAATTTATTACGAATTTTGTAATGCAGACCACCCATGAATTATATATAAAGTCGAAGTTCTCTGACTCTTCTACAAGTTTCATTACAAAGCATTAACTTAATCTCAGCTTGGCTTGTAGAGTAGTTACATGAATCTAACTTATTTAAAACTTTTGACTTCTTTTACAAAAGAAAATAATGAAAATTTAATGTTAAGCTATCATGTCGTGCCAATATTTTACCAGACATAAATTAATTAAGACTTCCTCCAATTATCTAAAACTTGAAAGCGTTCCAGTGTGTTCCCTAAATAATGATTTTTTGTTTGCCTACAATGGATGAAAAAAGTTTTTATAGACGCTATATATGTCTATCTTTATGTTATTTAAGATATAATGGTGCATTGGGTCCCCCCATCGCCGTGCATGCTTCTTCTAGAGAATAAAAACCTTTGAAATTTGATTTTGGAAAATTATCTATTTGTCTAACTACATCTGGCCAATAATTGTAAATGCCAAGCTGTCTACCACTATATACTGCAAAAAATGTAAAATACTTATTATCTATATTATTTTTTAAATGTCTAAAATACGTAGCAACCGTGTGCAATGTGTCTAATTTGTGCTTTGGATCTTTCTGTAATATCCCGAGTTTTTAGGAATAATGTTGGAAGGTTTTCGAATTAAAGTTAAGGATTTGGAACGGAATGGTAATAAAAAATCAGAGTTTAAGTATTGGGAAATAGGTTGGAATATTTTTAAGTGATGTTTCGTCGTGTTAGAAAACGCATTGTTTCGAGAACCAGTTACGCGATTTCTATTTATATCGTTTACGTATGAAAGTTTGTTTTTTCGGCTATAAGAATTACAAACGAACTCCGATTGAGCTGATTATTGAACCATCAGATTCGTTTTTCCGAGACGACCAACGTTCGTGTTGAATGCTTTTCAAAATTTGTATCCGAAGGGATTCGAAAATGCGTATTTTTTAGAAAGTTCCATGCTAGGGCCTGGTTATAATTTTCGGGGGTTGGAATGTAATTTTCAAAAACTTTCCTATAATACCCTATATTTTCTTGTAATTGCAAAAATTTTAAAATAATTCAAGCACTGTTACTCGACCCCCTGGACATCTCACGCAACTGAGAGGTGGACTCGTCGGCCACCACCGGTCGGCGAACTGGTGTCGATCAGTGCGTCGGGACTTCCCTATGCCAACAGTGGCCGGTGGGGGCACTAGAAACACCGGGACTTCCCATGCATAGTGCATCCATCTTTCTGTTCGAGCGAAACCTTTCTGTGTGTTTGAGTTCGAGACTAAGTTCGAACGGGTTTGCGGAACTGCGCGCGTTAAACACGCGTTCTTGTGGCATTCGAACACTTGTGCTTAAGTAGGTTATTTTGGACACGTTTTAAAGTTTATTTTGCACAAGAAAAACCTTACATTTGGCCTATCTATATAAACAAACATTGAGTCACTTTCACATAGGTTGGAAACACATTTTTCTTAGCCTCAAATCTTTTAAGTTTTCAGCCTGATTGATTTTCACCTTGAAGACTTCTTTTGTTTACCATATCTTATCTTTCTTGGTGATATTGTTCATTGTTCGATCATCAACACAGATACACAACCCGAACCCAATTTCCTAAGCCTTCAGAGTTCTCAAGGAGGAAGATTAGTAGTCAGATTTCTGGCGTTGCGTGCTAGCAGGGTTGATCTGCTTACAGACTTCAGAGGTTCTAGAAAAGACCGTTTGGCACGGGCTCGAGGAGTTCTTCGAGTTATTACAGTATAAAGGTATTATAGTCGACAGAGTTGTTGTCATAGCTCTCATATCATCACTGTAAGTTTTCTCATTATATTGGATTTTGACTGGTAGCCTAGATACCTGGAGTGATTGTTTACTCGCGAGAGTTTTCCGATTCGTTAACAAAATTACATGTGTTGATTTTATTTTTTTTCTTTTGTTTATTTGCATTATTTATTATTATTAGACTTAAGGGTGGTTGATAATTTTATTAATCCATAGTAACAATAATTAAGACTTGTCTTATTTTATTGTGATTTATTCTATATAGGGTTAGTACCTAGGACATATTCGAATTTTCACTTTATAATTTTGCTACTAAAACCTTTATGATTTCGCCACTAAAGGTTACATTTACTAGCGAAAATTATAACATTTAGTCGCTGTAGGACACAGAAATCGGCGACGCTGTTCTAGGCTCGCGACCTAGTCGGGAGTACGGATTAGCCCACGGGGGAACTAAACCGGAGAAATAACATGGAGTCGCCACCCAGTGTGAACTGGGAAAATGATTTAAGGTCGCACTCACCCCTCACAAGGGAAGACCTCAAACCGTTGGGTTCGGAATGGTCCCTTACTTATGCCACTTGTAATGAATGGATTTGTGCAATAATCTAACCAAGTCTACGCAAAAAAACCTACATCTAAGTTTGCATACTACCTATATCTAAGTTTGCATGCATAAAAGTAAGTCGAAATAATGGTAAACACACAATTTCATGAACATATTAAATAAATAAATACGGAAAGATAAATAAACAATAACGGTAAAAGCATAAATATTAAAAGAGCTAACTAAGCATATGATTGGGAAAGAAATAACTAAGGAAACAAACATGCATAAAACATGATGAAAGGATCTGTCCAGTGCGTGCGCATTCGTGTAGCGTTCGTAAATGCGTTCGAACGGTAAACAGAATGCACGTGTTCGAGTAGCGTTTGATAACGCGTTCGAATGGTAAACATAATGTACGCGTTCGAGTAACATTTGATAACGTGTTCGAATGAGACGAGGCAAAATGCATATGTTCGTATAGTGTTTGATAACTCGTTCGAACATAATCACAAACAACGATACCTCTAATCACATAAACACCTAAATCATGCATAAAAAAGAACATACTAAACAATTAAATCATGCATAAAGGAAAATAACATACTAAACGATTAAATCAAGAATAAACATGAGATTGGATGAAACGAAATATGTGTTTCTCTCAAGTGGTACGTGGAGTTGTTTCCCAAGTACAGACCGCATTACTGTCCATTCGGATTTGGCTACGGAATTTACGTCTGGGTTTCCATCTGATATACCACAAGAGATAACACATATTTCATTCATCCCATGGCCACAACATTCATGAATCCACAACACACATGCGAAGAAATAATAACAAAAGAACGGGAATAAATAAAAATGGTGCCCTCAGGTCTAACCTCTTGGAAGAGCGTTACCCGACCGTCGGAAGGGTTAATGCTCTGCAACTCCTCTGGTTCACTGGTTCGTTGTTTTCCTTCGTCGCCTCGCTATTTCAGGCTACTATTTCCTCTATTTTGGGCTGCTATTTCTGGTCACTGTTCTCACGGTAATTGGGGACTATTTTTGTGGTTTTTTGGTGTGATGGGGGGTGCGGTTTTTTGCTGTTTTGGTGTTGTTTTTCGTGTGTTTTGCGACTACTGTATAGGGTTGTTTGGGCAGGAATTAGGGCTGTTGTATAAGGCTGTTTCTGCGGTAGTTTAAGGTAATTTGGAGTGCAGTTTTGTGCGATGGATGAAGGCTGTTTCTGGGCTGTGATTTTCGGTGATGCAGGGACTATTTTTCTATGCTTTGGGCTTGAATGAGCTAGGGTGTGAAGGGTTGGTTTAGGTTTCTTTTTATAGGCAAGGATTGGGGTTTACCTTATGTGAATAGGGAAATGATTTTGTGTAATTATGGGGGGATATTTTAATTAGTGTGCTATAAGGAAAAATCTATTTATTTAGGGATGTGATTTAATTTGATTTGATTTCTTCTCTTTTGATTAGGGATATGATTTAATTTTATTAGGAAAGTGTTTGATGAGATTGATTTGAATCTTTTTTAATTAGGAATATGATTTAATTTGATTTGATTTGATTTCTTTAATTTGGGAAGGTGATTTGTCTAGATTTTAGCATGTGTTTAATGTGTGATTTTGTTATTTTGGAAGGCTTTGGGCGTGAGTTTAGTGGTTTGGGCGTGACTTTGGTGTTTTTAGTGGGCTTGGTGTATGGCTTGGTGTATGTGGGCTTTGTGTGTGGCTTGCGGGGGTTTTGGGTAAGGATAAGTTTAAAACAGAGGCTTAATGAGAAAACCCGAAGTTAAACAATCAAATTTAATCCAACAAGGTGTCAATTTCTGACTCATCCCTTCCAACGTCCGTTTCCTGCAACTTCCACGACTTAAAGAGTAGTGCCTCCGTACGAGACTCATCATCCGGACTTATATGCAAAAAATACAGTGCCTACAGTCGCCCCCACTTTGATGGGACTTGTGCAGTGTGTGACAATGACGTCCCTTCAAACTGAGTTGATGATGCAGTAGGCCCTTAACCCTGGGACGTATCCCGGAACTGCGACTGATGTGTGGTCCATCGACCCTAAGACACATCCTAAAACTGATGATGTAATGGGCCCTCGATCCTGGGATGCATCCCGGAACTACAACTGACGATGCAATGGGCCCTGGACCCTGGGACGCATCCCGGAACTGCGACTGATGTGTGGGCCCTCGACCCTGGGACACATCCTAAAACTGATGATGTAGTGGGCCCTCGACCTTGGGACGCATCCAAAACTACAACTGATGATGCAGTGGGACCTTGACCCTGGGACTTATCCCGGAACTGCAACTAATAATGTGGGCCCTCGACCCTAGGACGCATCCCGGAACTACAACTGAAGATGCAGTAGGCCCTCGACCCTGGGACGCATCCCGGAACTGCAACTGATAATGTTGTTGATTCTTCTAGGTCAAACCAATATCAATTAAGCGAATGAAATGTGTGAATACAACAAAGTAAAGTTGCGGAAATACTCACTTTGATCGGTTGGATGTTGGCGGAGAGTTCAAAAATTCCCTTTGATGTATTCGGCCTAGCCATTTTTGTGCTCTTCCAAGATTCAGCCAATCTCCTCCAAGGCTGATCTTCAAGCTCCAAGCTTTGATTTGTGATTCCATGCTCATGAATGGGTTTCCCTATCACCTTTGTAAGACCCATTGGATGTGTTAGCATCTTGGAAATTTTTCCACAAAATTTCCCTTTGCCTTCTTGTTGTTCTCGGCCAAGCCAAGAATATTTGAGAGAAAATGGCTCCAAGGCCGTGGGAGGGAGTGAGGAGAAGAGAAGTGTGTTTCTTGTGTTGTGTAATCTAATTACACAAAATGAAAGTCAAATACCAAAATAATAAAAAATGGTAAATGTCTTTCAAGCCATCACACAAGTGTGTTTCACACTCAACCACCAACCATCAACTTCCATCACATTAAAGTGATAAAGTTGACTAGTGATGTGACGCATGATGTGACTTGTGGGCCCCACTTGATTCGTAATGCGAGTGGGCCCGCAAACACTCCCGGGCTCGAGTTTGCTAATTCTGAATTAACGAATTTTTCGTTGCGACGTAATTAAAACAAATTTAATTAAATAATTTTGCCTATCAAAATTACTATTCACGTCCATAACGAATTAATTCTAAATTAACTCGTTAGCCCGAATTAAAATCTAATTTTAATTCCACGTCGAAATCTAATTTCGTTTAATATATCGAATATATTATTTTATTGATTAATTCCAAATTAATCGTTATCTCTCTTAGTATGAGTTTTATCCTAGATAAAATTCTCCGTAATTAATCCTAGATTAATTTTCTTTCTCTACTTATTAATCCCAGATTAATAATGTGCAAGTCATACGTCATCGGTGAATCTTCGGGAAGCGACCCATGAGATCCCTGGATATGTTGGCAGTAAATCCGGTCGTCAGACTATCCGAACACGTACGTATCTAGTACTACGTTTTTACCGATTTACAAGACATGGTTGGCTTCTAGCAAAGCACCGTGCCTACCCAATTCTCCAGAAATATTCTTAAGGAATATGTAATCTATATCAGGCGTAGTATACCAGTATTGCGTATTACGATCCAGTATCGGATGTCACATGCTAGGCTTGGGACTGGAATTGTGTATGCCCCGTACGAAGCACATATCGGATCTCTGGTAACTAGTCTCTATAATCGGATAAACATGACCTAGTCATATTATCCTGATAGCTGCAGCATATAAGAGCACCAGTTCCGTATATGACGTGACCATCATCTCCATATGACTGAAGTGATACTTCCATCTTGACATCACACCCAATACGCTACGATTCTCAATATACCCAGAAGAGGCGTACACATAACCTGTTAAAGCCCTGGACGACCAAACCAAAGTATATTGATTGTCGCAAGTATTAGCGGTGCAAGTCTCAGGTTAAGACCAAATACACCTACCCTGATTCGTACTTCCATAGACAAATAGTCATACTACCAATGGAATTCCGATGGGTCTATCCAGAGCGAAGATGTTTCCGTACCATCGGTAAACACAACCTTCTATTACACTTGCATGAGCATCCAATACCCAAATATATGAGAACTATGACGTTATTCTCCCACAACGCGCACAAGTGCAATACTAGTATTTTCCGCATTATCGAAGTCCAATCTCGATAATACTATGACTAGGGATGTTTTAATGATTAAACCTTCATGGATTGATACTGTCTCATATCTTATCAATCAAGAAATAATCATATGGACTTTTATCATTTATATATCCCGGTAATCTAATTACAAATGATAAAAGAGCAATTTCCTTTGTCACATAGTTAATTTGTACAACAACACCATGATCTGTACAAATAGTGATCCCGCGACCCTTTGTCCCGGCCATTGTAGCACGTGTGTCGCCCAGGGCATAAGGGGCATGATGACTTGACGTCATCCTCACCTTCCTCCGGCTTATCACCGGCAGTCTGCTCTATTTACTACTTTATTTTTTTTTACTATTTTATTTCCAATGCCTCGAAAAAGGGTAAAAGCGTGGTCGGGAAGGTTAGAGTAGCAAAAGTCCTCTTTCGTAAGTTGTCTTCTTCGGAGGCAGCTCTGCTACCAGACGAAGTTACCTATTTCAAGTAATAAATTTCCAGTTAAGCAACCTTCCAAGGAATGTATTCATGTTACTGCACCTCAAGCTTAAGTCAGTCTAACCTTGAAGGTTCCTAGGGTGAGCTGAAGTTGGCTACCCGCGGTGAGGTGGGCAAGCAATCCCCAGTGAAATCAGAGCTGGAGGGCAGCCCTCGCTCACGCGGGATGTTTCCGAGCTAGATTGCAAAACCAGGGGGTCTTTCTCAAATCAATACTCTGGGCAGGAAACCCATAGTTTGTTTGGGTTCGATGAATCCCTTATTGGATCCAGTCTATGGGTAATAATTGTCCAACAATCTCCCACTTGGCCTATAGCCAATCACTCAAGTGTCCTACACTTGAACTATGTACGGTTCGCTAAAACATTTGCTGAGAAACTGCTTTCGTCAGCGGATTTGCAAAGTTATCATCTGATGCGATTTATTCGATCATCACATCGCCACGATGTATGATCCGAACGAATCAGATGAATAGTTGAAGCATACACTTGGATCGTTGATGAGACCATAAATTCTTTAGCATGTGCTGTAGCCTAGCTCAACTGCTAACAGAACTACACCTAATCCAATTAGGATTATAAAGATCCAAAGTGCTTCTATTGCTGCCTCAGCTGCAACAATATTATGCTTTTGTTGTTTATTCGGCAACAATATCTTGCTTGGAAAATTTCTAGCTCACTGTTTCGTTGTTCAAACTATATAGTACCTTTATTATGACTTATAGTCATTTTTTTATCGGTTAGGAAACTTGCAACGGTGAACCCAGTCACTTCAAGTTCTCATTCTCCATAGTATAAGAAAGCATCCTTAGTTCATCTAAGATACTTAAGGATGTTCTTAACATCAATCCAGTGACTATCACTTGGATTGACCTGATTGTGACTCCATGTGCTCAAAGCATATGAGACATCAGGTCACGTACATATCTTTCAATGTACAAGTTCTTGGAGTGCCAACAACTTTTAGATCTATCCCAGGAGATCTTTATTCCTAGAATAAAGGTTGTCTCTCCCAAGAATTCTACGGAGAATTTTCATGAAAACCAAGCTTTCACCGATTGTATTATGGGAATGTCATTTCCAAGAAATGATATGTCATCAATATTTAGGACATTCATTGTCAGTGAGCTCCCATTAACCTCCTTATATACACAAGAATCATTTTCATTTTGAATTAAATCATATACCATAATGATTACATCAAAATGATAGTTCCAAGAACGCAATGCTTGCTTCAATCCATCAATGGATCGAATTAACTTGCAAACCTTGTTTGCTCATTTTGATACGACAAAACCGTCAGGATGTTGTAAACATCCTCCAAAAGGTTTCCGTTTAAGGAAATCGATTTTGTCGTTCAGCTGCCATATTTCATAAATGAAACATGCAGCATTAGCAAGCATTATCCAAATGGATTTAATCATGGCAACGATTAAAAGGTTTCGTCGTAATCGACACAATGTTGATAACGATACCTTTTCGCTACAAGCCTAGCTTTGTACGTTTGTATGTTGCCATCAATGTATGTCTTCCTTGAAGACTTATATAGTACCAATAGGCACAATGCCTTCTTATACAACAACTAGTGTCCAAACATAGTTGGTATGCATGGAATCCATTTCGGACATCATGGCACTTTGCCATAATAGGGAGTCGATACCTTGTATCACTTCCTCATACGTAGTCGGTTCGTGTTCCTCAATAAGATTGTCATCTTTATGAGGTGAGATCAGAAACCCATATCTCCCAGGTTATTTTCTGACTCTCTCCGACTTACGTGGTTCTTGTGTATTCGAAGAGTATGGTACAATTTCATCCCTGATGAACTGTTTGTGTTCCATTAAGGATCAATGCCTGGAACAGTATGATTCTGATTTTCATCGAGTTTTACTTTCCTCCCACTTACCACTGCATATAGGTATTCCTCTTAGCAAAACCGCATGGAGAGCAACAATTAAATTGTTCTCTTTTGAGTTGTATAAGTACTATACTTTGGTTTCCCTAGGATAACCCACAAATTAGGCACTTATCCAATTTGGGTTCTAGTTTGGTATCATCCAAACATATGCCCAGCATTCCCAAATCTCCAGGAATGAGAAACCTAGTTTCTTTCCTGATCATATCTAATATGTAATCTGTCTAACAGATTTTCATGGAACCTTATTCAAAATAAGTATTGCACTGTTTAATGCGTATTCGTAAAAGGAAAATGGTAGCTCAGAGCGACTCATGATTAACCTTATCATGTCCAACAAAATTCGGTTTCTCAATTCGGACATACCGTCAAATTGAGGTGTTTCGAAAGGAGTCCACTATGAAAGAATACTATACTATTTCAAGTAACTGAGAAACTTATTGCTTAAGTATTTCCATCACGGTCTAACCGTGATAGTTTAATACTTTAGCCGCTCTGTCTGTTTACTTCGTGTCGAAACTCTTTGAATTTATCAAAAGTTTCCGATTCGTGTTTGACAAGAAACACATAACCATAACGCGATGCCACATCTGTAAAGGTTACGAAGTATTCATATCCACCTCTAGCCTAGCTATATATGGGCCCATTTACGTCAATATGAATGAGGGCTAACAGATCGGTGGCACTTGTACTTTTACCAAGTAAAAGGCGTTTTAGGCACTTTGCCTAATAAACTAGATTCGAAGACATCATTTGAATAGGATCAAATCCGTCCTAGTATCCATTCTTCAAAAGTGTGGATATACGAGTCTTGTTTAATGTGTCCCAGACAACAATGCCACAAATAAGTCTCATCTGATTAATTCAGTTTGAGCTATTTGTTTGTTATGTCATACGTTTGAGATTCATTTATATTCTAAATATAAATAATGTTATTCACATCTAATGTGCTTATCTCAATATCATTTTTATAAAATAAACCACTTTAGTGTTCTAGAATATAAAGGTATATCCGTAACGGATTATACTCTGATATATAGATAATGTTTCTAGTCAAACTAGGTACATTATAACAGTTTCCTAATTTAAGTACATACCTGAATGGTAGTTCCTAAACTTAGGTTTCTACGGTTAAAATAGTGACTCTCGTCCCATTTCTAATTTTCAGATAAATCTCGTCTGAAGCCAGTATCCTGCTTATCAACAGATCCTCCACATCAGTACATATCTATGTACCACATCTAGTATCAAAAATCCAATTTTGAAACTAATAGCGAACATGTTTTTAACAAACATACTTGAAGCCGGAGGCTTGCCCCTCTTCACTTCCTTCATGTCGACCTTGTCCATATGGCAGTCACGCTTCCAGTGATCCCGTTTGCCACAGTTTAAGCAGACATCTTGGGATATGTCATTTGTCTTCCCAGAAGACTGTGATGATTTTTGCCTTTGCCCCTTTAAGAAGCTATGGCTTTGCCTCCTAGAGTATAGCCATCAACTCTCCACGAGTTTACTCTTGGTTCATAATGAACCTGCCCCAGCTTTCGGGTAGAGACTATAAGATCAAATCTTTGGTAGTCTCGGCCACGTAGGTAATGCCCAGCTAACCTAGCTGATCGATGTCAGCAATCATCTGCGACACCTTGTACTCGACAGATGTACCCTCTGACATGCGTGAGCAAAAGAGCTTCTTATGCAATTTGTACTTCTAAGATCTAAGAATAGATCTGTGAAGATCGTTAATTTCATCATCATGGTATAAGGATCTAATCCTTAATATTGACGACATAAATAAAGAGTTATTACGGTAAGCATAAAGGATTGAGCACTAAAGTTATCATCACATGAATCTTCCAAAGATCATGTTCTACTATTCGCTCAACTCCGGGCTTAGGCCCAAGAGGTTGTTCTATCAAATAGAATAACTTCTCAGTTCCCAGGACTATCTTGAGGTTTCATTCCCAATCTGAAAATTAAAGCCGTTTAAAGACATTTTTACCTAGGTTTATGTTTTAAACGTTAATCTTTCATTTATCTTGATTGCTATAGTCCAACTATCCAATCAACGATTTCAGGTACTATTGAATATAATGATTACTATAGTCTAACTATATAATCAACTTTAATTTGATTGGTTAAATTCAAATATATTGACTACTATAATCCAATTATATAATCAACTATAATTTTAAGTAGTTTGAATACAGTCCAACTGTTTAATTAAAACAACGATTAAATATTAGTCTAACTAATATATTTAAATTAATGACGAAAAATTGAAATGAGCGCATATTGGCAAGTATCTAAACGAAATTGCAAATTTCATACTTGTCTCCCACTATTTTTCGGCAAGCCTTTAACCCTCTGTTGAGTACTCGGGAAACCTTGTTTCCTAGTGGGCCAGGATCCCGTTAAATAACACACAACCTTGACTTTGGCCAACAAATTGTATGATATTTAACTAGGTAGATCTCTAAGATCAATTGGATCTCATTCAATTCCTAGATCCAGTAGGTGGACATCCAAGTCCGAAACATATATCCAATATATGCCAATATATCCAATATATTCCCTAATATTTTTTCCTCTGAATCAACTAAGCCTTGGCTTTGGCACAACAAACTTAATGATTCCAGTTAAGCGGGACCCATTGACCTTGGAAAGTTTCATAATCGATGTCGATGGACAAGAAGTGATCTTGACTTTGGCCAACAAATCACAACTTGGACAAGACATGCGATATGGAACAAAGCTTAAATGATTCAAACACATCCGTGATGGACAAGGTCTTGACTTTGGCCAACAAACCAGTGCCAATCTTGGATCTTGAGAATGAATAATTCAATGGAAGGAAAACGCTTAATATATGTTAAGGGTTTTTCGCGTAATTGGAAACCAATTAATTATCTTTGAATAGGTCTCATCATACACCCTTAAACATGCATTCTAAAAGCATAATAAGACGCGATAAATAAATTAATAATGATATATAGATGGATATTTAAAACAACTTGTTCTTAGAACAAATCTGTCCATTTCCTCTCTCCCGCTAGCACTAATCTTACTTCTACCCAATTACATAACACTTCTAAAGAAACCTCATTTAAATTGAGTGGTATAGGTGAGAAGAGAAATACAAAGAGTCAAGAGGTAATAGGCTGGACACGCAGGTCTAATTTAATAAATTCTAAATTTATTACAATAATTTCCAAAATTGCCCTCACCCATCTAATATCCATCCGATATACATTATTCATACATCACATCCATGTATTCACATAAAGCATGTTATCAATCAATCTAATCCAATTAATTAATCTGAAATTAATGACCATCCAATCTTCAAACAACGATTTGATTTGCGCGAGTCAAACTCATTTTAAGAATAAGTACTCAAAGTACGAATTATTGAATTATATCAATCTACAATATTAAATCCAATTTAATTTGTATTCAATACTAATTCTTTATTTAATTCCAAATTAAATAATTACACTTTATTAATGAGCCTTTGCGACTTAGATTCTAAATCTAATCATTACGGGTCTCAAAGCCCAATTAACATCCAATGTCAATTTAATTAAAGTCCAATGTGCTTTCAGTAAATTTATAAGGCATGGACTTTGGCAACCAAAGCCCAATAAGGAATCACCCTTTGCCAAAAATCAATTTAGTCCCATTAGGCCCAATTAAAATTTTAAAGGCCCATTTAATTATATTTGGACTTTATGGAAATGGTTTTAGGCCCAATTGGATCCAACCAATTAACCTAAACCAAACTTGGCCCAACCAAGCCCATTAAGCCCAAATACAACATTTCAAGCCCAATTCCAAATTTAGCCCAACTAATTTAATTACAATATTCCAAATATCACAATTAAATCAATTAAAGTGTATTAGCCATAATTAATTTGTCAAATTAACATTTCCAAAATATCAATTTACATAATTAATCATGCTAATCATCATCAACACATGTCCAACATTATTGAATAAAAAATCATCTCATTTCCATGCTTACTAGCTCACGGTAATTTAGGGTTTTTTAAAATCGATTTCGATTTCAATCCAATTAAATCATAAATCAATTTATCCCATGTCTTTCAACTCATCCAATGATAAAAAAAAAACCAAATTTCCATGACTTTAGGGCATACTACAACTTTCGGCCAAGCGAAAAAATTGGGGAAAAAAATAATCCAATTACATTTTCATCAAATTGATCACATATAACTCAAAGTTATCATCATTCAAGCATACTCAATCAATCAATTTTATCAAATCATGCTCAAATCAATTTTACCCAAATTTTACCCTAAATCAAATTCATGTTTAATCAAGGCTCTTGATACCATTGTTGATCCTTCTAGGTCAAACCAATATCAATTAAGCAAATAAATATGTGAATACAACAAGTTGCAGAAATACTCACTTTGATCGGTTGGATATTGGCGGAGAGTTCAAAAATTCCCTTTGATGTATTCGGCCTAGCCCCTTTTGTGCTCCTTCAAGATTCAGCCAAGCTCCTCCAAGATTCGGCCAAGCACCTCCATGGATGATCTTCAAGCTCCAAGCTTTGATTTGTGATTCCATGCTCATGAATGGGTTTCCCTATCACCTTTGTAAGACCCCTTGGATGTGCTAGCATCTTGGAAATTTTGCCACAAAATTTCCCTTTGCCTTCTTGTTGTTCTCGGCCAAGCCAAGAACATTTGAGAGAAAATGGCTCCAAGGCCGTGAGAGGGAGAGAGGAGAAGAGAAGTGTGTTTCTTGTGTTGTGTAATCTAATTACACAAAATGAAAGTCAAATACCAAAATAATAAAAAATGGTAAATGTCTTTCAAGCCATCACACTAGTGTGTTTCAGACTAAACCACCAACCACCAACTTCCATCAAATTAAAGTGATAAAGTTGACGCATGATGTGACTTGTGGGCCCCACTTGATTCGAAATGCGAGTGGGCCCGCAAACACTCCCGGGCTCGGGTTCGCTAATTCCGAATTAACGAATTTTCCATTGCGACGTAATTAAATCAAATTTAATTAAATAATTATGCCTAGCAAAATTACTATTCACGTCGCTAACGAATTAATTCTAAATTAACTCATTAGCCCGAATTAAAATCTAATTTTAATTATGCTTCGAAATCTAATTTCGTTTAATATATCGAATATATATATTTTTATCGATTAATTCCAAATTAATCGTTCTCTCTCTTAGTATGAATTTTATCCAAGATAAAATTCTCCGTAATTAATCTTAGATTAATTTTCTCTCTCTACTTATTAATCCAAGATTAATAATGTGTGAGTCATACGTAATCGGTGAATCTTCGAGAAGCGACCCATGAGATCCCTGGATATGTTGGCAGTAAATCCGGTCGTCGGACTATCCGAACACGTACGTACCTAGTACTACGCTTTTACCGATTTACAAGACATGGTTGGCTTCTAGCAAAGAACTGTGCCTACCCAATTCTCCAGAAATATTCTTAAAGGAATATGCAATCTATATCAGGCGTAGTATACTCAGTATTGCGTATTGCGATCCAGTATCAGATGTCACGTGTTAGTCCTGGGGCTGAAATTGTGTCTGCCCCGTACGAAGTACATATCGGATCTCTGGTAACTAGTCTTTATAATCGGATAAACATGACCTAGTCATATTATCCCGATAGCTGCAGCATATAAGAGCACCACACTACAAGAAAAAGGCTTTTACTGATACTAAATTAGTGTCAGTAAAAGGTTTTACTGACACTATATAAATGTGTCAGTGTTGCCGCAGCCAGAAATCACTGACACTAGTTTCTAGTGTCAGTGATTCTTAGTGTCAGTAATTATTAATACTGTAGTATCAGAAAATTATTGACACTATGGTATCAGTAATCTCTCACACTATTTTAGTGTCAGTAAATTATTGACACTATATCATCAGTATTTAGTGATACTATAGTGTCAGTAAATTTTGTTACTGCAGTATCAGTATATCGCATATATTTGATTTTTAGTGTCAGTAATTATTGTTACTATAGTATCAATATCCGTCAATATCTTTTAAAATTTAAAAATCGTATTATTTCACAATTATATTTCTTATTTTTTGTAATTAAATTAATCATAAAATATATATATATATATACCAACTCAATGAAATAAAAAACTAAAAAATTACATTTATATAAAATTCGCAATATAATAGATTAATCGTATTAATCAATTCAACAGTATCACATGATGAATACAAAAACTCCATAGACAATCTTTAAATTAACATATATATATTTCAAAAACTACTCTTAAAGTCCCATCAAAATGTCATGCCCCCACCAAAATTCATGATACTTGTTGAGAAGCCTGCAACAATCCCCCAACAATATGATATCTGGCACAAAATCTGAAATTATAAACCAAATGTTAAGAATTAGATGGACTTCCAAAAAAAATCGATATCTTCATAAATAAAAACATTAAATACATCCAAATAAAAATACAAAATATAACCCTAATCTAATTTTTGTCACATAAAGCACTTATTGACAATAACCATACCAACAACCTAAGAGCATGCATATAAAAAACCAAATGGCATCCATAATAACAAGTTGTATCTTTCATACCGCTACATAATCACCAAAACAAACAAATCAATAACACACACACACATTATAATAATATCAAACCGATATTATTATAATGGTATTCAGTTCATGAATGTAAATACAATAGTAATAAAGTCAAAAATTCAAGATTATGAAGGCACTACAAAATGAAGCTTCAGCACTAGCAAGTGGAGCTCCAAGTGGCCTAATGACACTAAACACAACATCAGGAAAGTCTTTGGTGATTGCATGGTTTACCCAAAGCAAGCAAGCTGACATTTGCCCGGGATTCCAGTCAGCCAATAATAAGCACTTATCAATTATTCACATTTCTGTATCAGGTCTAAATCTCATATTTAGGTGGAGAGAGAAATATTGTTTACCCTGGTAAGTCAATATTATCCTCTACTAAAGAGGTTTCCAAAAAATAATGACCACATCATACACAACACAATCATATGGAGAAAAGCAAAGCAAACAAGCTTTTCTTAGTGGCGTCTAATCCTCCATGATTTCTCATAGAAGTCACTTTAGGAAACATCCAGAAATCTTGTGAAACTTTAATACCTATGGGACACAAGACGCTTTGAACAACATAGTAGATTCCTAATGCAACTAAGTAAAACAAATCATCGTGTCTAAAATAATAGGGACAGAAAACATACTTTGGTTGCGAAAGAAATCTTGCAAGGGGCAAGAGCTTGCTTGGGTCAATGTAGAACTTATCACCGAGCGAATATGAAGTTGCAACAATCCCTTCCATCATTTTGACAGAAAAATACTACGTGTGTAGAAAAAAAACTCAATCAAAATAGATATTACAACAAATTATCATCACAAAAACCAACAAGAGTACTCAATCAAAATAGATATTACAAAAAATTATATTAATAAAAACCAACAAAAGTACTCACAGATTCATTAATGGGACCAAAGATTTCATCAACTTTTCCTATCTGGGTCTTGTTTTGCAGATAGATTGGAGCATTAAAGAATGGTATTTTCTCATTGGTGAGCTTCGTCACAGCATCACCTTCGCAAGCATGAAGAAAAGAAGATACCTCTACAAACAACAACAAGAAGAAGAATAGTTATAACAAAATAATCAAAAACAATATTCAAGCATTTTGAAAGCAATTACATTACAAGCAAAATTTCCATTACTTTTTAACCTTTCAAAACAATAAAAACACTTCCAGGTTATTGACCAAAATCAGGTCTTTATAACTTGTTTCTCTTCAGTTTAATAAACCCATCATTTTTTTTTCCTCTATTTTCGAAACTCACAATATCACAAACACCCAAAAGAAGCAAAAAAAATTTAACATTTTTCCCTCTATTTTCTCAGCAACCAAACAAGAAAATACAGCAAAAGAAAAGGAAAAAAAAACACAAACCAACAACTTCGGCAGGAGGTCCCTCATCACGGAAACCACCACCACCGCGGCCGCCTCCACCAAAACGACCGCCACCTCGTCCACCGCGGCCGCCGTCTCTTCCTCCCCTGAAACCGCCTCCTCCTCTCGGGGGTCTCATTTTTTTATCTGTGTTTTGGTTGATTTTAGGAGAAGACTTCAATGGAAGCAGTGTTACTGCGAGTTTGTGACTGTTAGAAGACTTTTGAGCTTAGGGTTTTAATTTAGGGTTTTGAAGTGGGTCATTCGTTGCTAAATGACCATAATATCCCCTGCTTTTCAATCCACCCATTTTTTTTTTAAATTTTAAATTTTAATTGCATAAAAAACATTTGCATGTATGGACTCTTAACAGGACTTGAAGCTTTTGAAGGTTGATAATCGAAGTTTGAACTGCTTACTGCTTACAGAGGACTGAGGAGAGACCGACTAACGAGAGTAAAAATTGAAGCCATTGAAGGTTGATAATTGATAGGATGTACTGGATTTTGTTTAGATTTTAGAAATTACAAATGAGAGATTCATATTTGAGAGTAAAGAAGGGGGAAACAAAGGCTGCGCGATGAAAAAAAGGTGGGAATGAGAGGAACCCTAAATTACTAAGATTGATTTGGTAACTACGGTTCAGGTTTTGACCCGACAAATACATATATATTTTTATAAACCGCGGTTTAAGGAACAAAAGTCACGATTTGGCCCAGTGGTAAAGCCTTACAATAAAAAAAAAATTTATATCAATGGTTACAATTTCGAGTCCCAACAGACTTAAGGAAATAATTTTTTTTTTAATTTTTTTACTGATACTAAGGTATCATTAATTACTGACACTAAATTTACTGATACTCTAGTGTCAGTAATATATGCGAAAAACGTCACTTCCGCGAGGTGTTGGTTCGACTCCAGACGACTACGCGTTTTTTTTTTTTATTTCTTACTGATACTATTGTAATAGTAATTAGTGACACTAAAATCGCTGATACCATAGTGTCAGTAATTATTGATATTTAAGTGAAAAACACGGAAATAGGCCCATTTACACGTCGTTTCTGACACTTTTAGCCTAGTGTCACTAACCTTAGTGTCAGTAAAGGC
Source organism: Zanthoxylum bungeanum (assembly GCA_019454045.1). Lineage (NCBI taxonomy): Eukaryota > Viridiplantae > Streptophyta > Magnoliopsida > Sapindales > Rutaceae > Zanthoxylum > Zanthoxylum bungeanum. The sequence goes on from SKCR01037783.1 coordinate 70,380, forward strand.
CTTTTTTCTTGTAGTGCCAGTTCCGTATCCTACGTGACCATCATCTCCATATGACTGAAGTGATACTTCTATCTTGACATCACACCCAATACACTACGATTCTCAATATACCCAGAAGAGGCGTACACATAACATGTTAAAACCCTGGACGACCAAAACCAAAGTATATTGATTGTCGCAAGTATTAGCGGTGCAAGTCTCAGGTTAAGACCAAATACACCTACCCTGATTCGGACTTCCATAGACATATAGTCATACAACCAATGGAATTTCGAGGGTTCTATCCAGAACAAAGCTGTTTCCGTACCATCAGTAAACACAACCTCTTATTGCACTTGCATGAGTATCCAATACCCAAATACATGAGAACTATGTCGTTATGCTCCCACAACGCGCACAAGTGCAATACTAGTCTATTCCGTATTATCGATGTCCAATCTCGATAATACTCCGACTACGGATGTTTTAATGATTAAACCTTTATGGATTGATATTTTCTCATATCTTATCAATCCAGAACTAATCATATGGACTTTTATCATTTATATATCCCGGTAATCTAATACAAATGATAAAAGAGCAATTTCCTTTGTCACATAGTTAATTTGTACAACAACACCATGTAATGTACAAATAGTGATGCTATGGGTCATAATTGTCCAACAATACTGAAAATTGTAAATAAACAAATAAGATACAATCTTCTTAGTATTCTTAAGGAATTCCTTAGAAGAAAGTATGAATTTACAAATGAAATGGCTTGGTATTTATAGGCAAAATTTTGCCTCCACCAAATCGATTATTAATTGCTCCACTAATTGTTCCACCAAATCCATTATTAATTGCTCCACTAATTGCTTATCATGTTTGGTGGTGATTTGATAATTTTATTATTTATTTTTTAATTTATTTTTTGCTTTGAAAATGATTGAAAATGACTTTAATAATTTCACACAACACACTTCTGGATGGTTCATCCATTTCGGGCATGAAATCTTCAGAATTCGAAATTATTTTGTCTTTAAAAGTTGTAGATCATTGAGTCTTATTCAATTTGGAACTTGCATCAGCTCAATCCGATATCAGAGTAAAAAGTTATGCCCAAAATACGACAGATGCACAAAACTGAAATTTCCGAAACTGCACTTCGTTAAAACGACATTTCAAGTTTCCAATCTCCAAAATTAATATGTCAAGTCCAATTTTTGCCCTTATTTGACCCAAATTTCGTCCTAAATGATTTCATTGTGTCCCAATATTATTTTATCTGCAAAATAAACTAAAACACATCAAAACATTAATCAAACCCGAGAAACTAAACAAAAAATTCAGCAACGATTCCCACAAATGTTTTACAAAAGTAAAAATATAATAAAACTAATGCACACAAAAGCAAAAAGGTAAGAGAAAAGAGAATAAAGAAGTTAGTGACGAATCATGTGAAACTTCTACTGCATGTTACTAGTTGTTTTCTTTCTTTCTAAATTATTGAATAAGTAATTCTCCGATTATATTTACCATTTTCCATATGCACAGCCAACAAAATATTAAACAACTCATTTTTTGCCCACAACAGTCACAAGTGCAGTTGATAAGAGAGTAATATTTTTGTCCTAAAGTTTTATCAGAATTCACACCTTTTTGTAGCAATGGAATAATTTTTCTGATTTTTCTGATTTTTTCATTGATTTCTTTGATTATATTTATATACAATACCTTCCATCTTTGTAGCGAGTGTTGGGTCGGTGGCTCCCAAACCAGTTGGCTTTAGGGCACCAGGTGTTAAGACACCCCTATAGACTTAATTACTCAGACTTTAGATATATATATATATATATATATATATATATATATATTTTTGCAACATCCTTGATCCATGTAATGAGTTTTGGGCAAGTGACTCCCAAACCAGTTGGTTTTATGGCACTAGGTTACAGACTTAATAACTCAGATCTCATACGTTTTTTTTTATTCCATCACTTTTTGAGATGCTTCCTCCAATTAAACTAGAGCACTGAATATTACAAACTTTTCAATTTTAGCTAATGTCCGTATGTTACTATGCATGTTGATAATATCTGCTAACTGAGCATATGAAAATCCATTTTAGTCAGTTTTATAGAGAATTCACAAATTAAATAATTTACAATGAAATAAATAAAAATTAACTTGTTTCAAAAATAGGTTTGAGATATGTCTCAGGAGTGGAAATTCCTTACTCAACTATCTCTTACCAATTTCACATTTTTAGTCAAAATAAAAACACAAAAACACAAAATATTTTTGTAATTTTTGAAAATTTTTCAATTATTTTTGTATTTTTCGAAAAATTTTGGAATAAAAAAAAAACACACACACACAAACTAAAAACAAGGTACTGATCAACTAATTCCCTCCCCCAAACCTAAATGAGACATTGTCCCCAATGTCTTAAACAGTAGAAGAAGAGTTTAGAAGATAATACCTGGTTAGCTGAAATTCTACAGAAAATTAAAGGTTAAGATCCAGATTAATCCGACGCCTCTTACCACGATCGTCCTCGGACCAATTTATCTTTGAAATGATAGGGTCAATTTATGGTTCATAGGCTAAGATTTGGTCAATTAGATCCGAAGCAGTTCTGGCAGTAAAGAGGAGTTTTCTTTAAAGGTTTTGACACGAACCCATTTCTCCTAGCATCATCAAGAAACACACAAAGAAAATCATAAAATCCATCAACGTTAAACAACCCAATTGATTTCTGGTGTATGTTCAGGTTCGCCCAATATAGCACTATAAAAATTTCGTCCAATGTGCCCAAGCCACCTGGCAAAGCAATAAAAGCACCAGCACGGTTAATCATTTCTACCAGTCGTTCAGACATACTTGGCACAATAAGTTCCTCTCTGTTTGATGGTTCAATAAAATATCCCTCTGCCAAGGGTTTTGGGATGATTCCCAAAACGTGACTGCCTCATTCCTGTACGGCCTTTGAAACGATACCCATTAGTCCAAGATTGCCTCCGCCAAATACTAAGTGCATATTCCTTGCTGCTAAGACTCGACCCAATTCTTGTGCTGCTTCTACGTATTGTGGCTTAATGTAGGACACAGAAACTGGGCGACGCATGCTGTTCCAGGCTCGCGGCCTAATTGGGAGTACGGAGTAGCCCGCGGGGGACTAAACCGGAGAATAATGGAGTCGCCACCCGGTGTGAACCGGGAAAATGACTTAAGGCCACACTCACCCCTCGCAAGGGAAGACCTCAAACCGTTGGGTTCGGAATGGTCCCTTACTTATGTCGTTTGTAATGAATGGATTTGTGCAATATTAACCAAGTTTACTCAACATACATGTTGGTCAAAGTAGTCTAAATTCTTATAAATTATAAATCTAGGTTTGCATGCTTCAAAAGTAAACTTTCATAACGACAAACATTCAACATCACACAAAAGCATATTAAATAAAATACGATTTAAACATAATCAAACTCCTATTGCGAAATAAAACAATTAAATCATGCTAAAAATAAAACAACTTCCTAATGACCTAGTCATGCTCGAATACAAGTTTGGATAAAATAAAATACATGTATCCCTCAAGTGGTACGGGGCATTGTATCCCGAGTACAAACCATAATACCGTCCATTCGGATTCGGCTATGGAATTTATGTACGGGTTTCCATCCAATATACCACAAGAAAGAACACATATTCCATTCACCCGAAATCACATCACACACTAATTCATAATTCTCATGCGAAGAAAAGTAAATTACATGCTTTTCTAAGTTATTAACTTACATAACTTAAATTAAATAACATGCTAAATTAATTATTCATGCTAAACATCATAAAACACATTTCCTATGTTATTATTTCATGCGAAGAAATTAAATAATTTGTGCCCTCAGGTCTAACCTTTTGTGTCGTCTCTCGGAAGCGCGTTATACGGCCGTCGGAAGGGCTAAGACTCCGTGAATCCACCGGTTCACTGTTTTGGCATTTTTCCTCGCCGTTTCGCTGTTCGGGTCGCTGTTTCTACTCCATTTCGTGGCGTTTCAGGTTGCGGTATTTAGGCCACTGGTTTGCAGTGAGTTAAGGACTGTTTTGGTTCGGTTTTAGGGGGGTTTGAGTTGCGGTTTTTTGGTGTTATAGTGGCTGTTTGGTGATGCAGTGCGGAGGCAGTGCAGTGTGTGAAGGCTTTTTCGGTGATTTAGGGGGTGGTCAGTGAGGGTCTTTTGTGGCGATTTACTGGCAGGTTTTGGGATGGTTTATGGTGTAGTATATGCGGTAGTAGTTTGTGTGCAAGGGTTATTAACGTGAAGGGGCAGGGGCTGCTAGGATAAGGGCAATTAACATGAAGAGGCAGTCACATATGGTAATTAACGTGAGGGGTATTTGTAGTTTACCGTGGCTTGAGGTGTTGGGCAAAGGATAAGGGCTGTTCACGTGCAAAATTGAGGCTAGGTGGCAGTGTGAGTGCGTGGGGCAATGTTACTTGACTAAGTGCGTGTGTGCTGGGCAATGTGGCGTGATGGCTGTGAGGCTAGGTGGCAGTGTGTGAAGGCGTGGAGGTTGTGGATGATTTGTGGTGTTGATTTGGTAGGGCTAATGGCATGTGCTGTATTGATTAGGCGAGAGGCAATGGAGCAAGAGACGTGAGGCAAATGGAGTAAGGGACGTGAGGCAAGTGGATTTTATGCATGCAGGTGCAGGGGGTGAGGCTAGTAATGTGAGTGGGGAAGTTTTGTAGCTAGTGGTGTTTGAGGTCAAGGGGCTGCTTAGGGTTCTCGGCGTGATCCAAGAGGGGCTGAGTGTGTGTCTGTTTTGCTTGTGGTGTGTCCTCTCTGCTTAGGGTTTATTCATGCGTTTATGAGAGGGTGAAGGCTGCTGTTTGTTCAGGAGATAAGGGGCTGTTACTTTGTGGTTTGCGGAGAGCTTGGGGGTGCAAGGTGGTGTCTTGGACGTTGGTTTGAGGGCAGAATGGAAGTAGTCTTGGCGTGTGTTTTGGGGCTGAAGTGAGGGCTGATTTGGCACGAATCAGAAGCTTAAAATATGGGGGCTGGTTTGAGGTCTTTAGGCGTGAAAATGGTGCCGAATGAGGGCTTAATGGGGCGCTGAACTGGGCAGTGAAGGAAGGTTGGTCCAGGCGTGTTTAAAGGGCTGAAATAGGAGGCAGTGTGCGCTGGTGATGAGGGATTGAAGTGAGCTGATTCCAAGGGCTGAAATGGAGGCAATTTGCGTGAGGAATAGAGGCTGGACTGGATGTAATTTGCGTGAGGATTAGGGGGCTGAACTGGATGCAGTGAAGGTGTGGAGATGAAGGGCTGGTTGGAGGCAGTGAAGGGCTTGAATACAAGGGCTGAATGGAAGAAGTGACTTGGGCGTGAAGATGGGCAGTGAAAGAGAGGACTGGGCGTGACTTTGAGCTTGAAGAGAGATGTCTTGTGATGTTATGTATGCTTGATGTATGCTCCCTGTTCCAAGGCAGAAAAATGAATGTTTATATAGGCATTTGAGAGGGCATTAATGAGGTAGGCCAAGTGATGTTGAAGGGTATTAAATTTGGTGATTTGCTTTGTTGACAAGGAAGGAAAGGTGATGGATTATTGTGTTGAAAATGGATAAAAGGAGATCATGGTCATAGGCGTGGGGTTTTGGTTTGAAAATGGGACGTGGGAAATTAAATTGGTTAGCTTTATTTGTGTTTGGCTTTGTTTTATTTAATGAAAGTGGTGTGTGGGACATGAGATGTTGTCACGTAGGGAAGGGTTTTGATTTATTGAAAAGGAAAGTGTGGAAGCTTACTAAATTGGTGGTTATTGATGTGGGGTATAGATTATTTAATGGTTTGGAAAATGAAGGAAAGGTGAATGAATGGAATGGATTTGCATGGCTTACGTGAAAGGTGGCAAAAAGGCTTAGGTTTGCATGGAAGTTGAAGAGGCTGCTTGGGTGTGAGGTTTCCTAGGCGATGTGGGATTTAGGTGTTTAGGTGAGCTTAGAGTGGTTTGTGGGGATTTCGGGCCAAAGATATGCCTCGAAACGAAGATTCAACAAGCGAACTCCGAGCGAACTCAACGAATTAAAACCAATAATATGTCAATTCTTGACTTCTCATTTTCAACGACCGGTTTCCGCGACTTCCACGACTTAAAGGTAGTGCCTCCTTACGAGACTCATCATCGGGTTTAGTATGCAAAAATGCAATGCCTACAGTCGCCCCCACTTTGATGGGACTTGTTCAGTGTGTGACAATGATAATCCTATCAAAGTACGTGCAATGCATTTTTACTTACCTGGCTCGCCAGCTGTCACATGGTCCGCCTGCTGGGTTGGTTTGATGGTACTAAACCCCGTACCTAGGGCGTCGCAGTAGTCCACTATTCTTCACGGTAGTCCACGGCAGTCCATGATAATCCACAATACTCTTCGGTAGTCCAGGGTAGTCCACATAATCCACATAATCTTTATAACCTTCATAGTCCACGGTAGTCCATATAATCCACGGTAGTCCACATAATCCACATAATCTTCATAACCTTCATAGTCCACGGTAGTCCACATAATCCACATAATCTTTATAACCTTCATAGTCCACGGTATTCCACATAATCCACGGAATCTTCATAATCTTCATAGTCCACGGTAGTCTTCGGTATTCCATATAATCCACAGAATCATCATAATCTTCATAGTCCACGGTAGTCCACATAATCCACATAATCTTCATAACCTTTATAGTCCACGGTAGTCCACATAATCCACGCAATCTTCATAATCTTCATAGTCCACGGTAGTCCTCGGTATTCCACATAATCCACAGAATCTTCATAATCTTCATAGTCCACGGTAGTCCACAACACTTTATGATAATCAACGGTAGTCCACAATACTTCATGATAATTTACAGTAGTCCACAACACTTTATGATAATCAACGATAATCCACAACACTTCATGATAATCTACGGTAGTCCACGACACTTCATGATAATCCACGGTAATCCACATAATCTACGACGCTTCATGATAATCCACAGTAGTCCACAACACTTCATGATAGTCTACGGCAGTCCACGACACTTCATGATAGTCCTGCTTGTTAACCCCGTACCTAGGGTGTCGAAGTGACGTCTCTATACCTAGAGAGCCACGAATGTCTGAGCTTGATCTGATGTCATATGGGCCTCGCCCCCAGAATGCCATACCCTACAAAGCTGATACTGAACTAACGTGGGCCTTGCCCCCAGAATGCCATACCCTGCAAAGCTGATACTGAACTAATGTGGGCCTGGCCCCCAGAATGCCGTACCCGGCAAAGCTGACACTGAACTGATGTGGGCCTCGCCCTCAGAATTCCATACCCGGCAAAGCTGACGCTGAACTGATGTGGGCCTCGCCCCCAGAATTCCATACCCGGCAGAACTGATACTGATGCTAATGATTCATTTCAGCATTTTGCATTTCCTCTCGAGATAGTCTTTGATAGCTAGATATATTTCCGTCCTCAACGAATGCTTTGCGTCAAAGCCAGAGAATCCTCAAAGTGCTCGATACGCTCAACTCCGATTGTCTGAATATGTGATCTGAACTGGACTCCTAGTGTGTGTGTGCCAAGGCTCTTTCACAGCTTGTTCCTTAAGTTAGCCAACTTGATGATTTCGCTTCAAGGAAATCGAACCAGTGGGTCTAACCAACCTAGATGTCTTGATCACATCCCGTGATTACTTCGGCATACTCAGCATGATATGGTCTCTTTCATTTTGCTCTTGTCTATTTCTTTTCTTTCTTTTCATTTTGAACATTTTTTTTCTTTTACTTTTACTTTTACCTTTTCTTTTTTTCTGACACACCTACCCTTTAAGGTAGTATTTCTCCTCATGGTGGTCCTAATACTCGCCCATGGGTAGCTTCACGCTTATCGGTTATAGGCGGCTCATTTTTCTTTTCTTTTCTTATTTTCTTTTCGGAGACTTTTCTTTTATTTCTGACCATATCATATATCGTAGCGTACGTAAACCAGAGTGGACATCCAAGCAAACGGTCATTCACCGATTCACCATCTCTTCAACTAGTCATCTTGCCAACCACTCAGGCTTCTACTGTTGAGATCCCGTCAAGTGCTCGTGAGTCTTAGCCGAGATAAACTACTCAGAACACCGGATGAGAGCATATCTCGCACTTATTGTTTCTATGGTTCCTTTTCTACAACATACAATGTCATCATCGGACATATGTCTAGCCACCAATGACTTATCTCTTTCTGTGAAATTCCTCTTTTCAACTGCTGATAATTTGGGGCTTCGCCCCCTGGGACGCATACTGACACTGATGTGGGCCTCAACCCTGGGACGCATCCCCAAAACTGATACTGACGTGTTTATGAAGCTGATGATATTGTGTTGTTGCTGCTTTGACTGGTTTGCCTTTGCTTCTTTCCCTTATTTTCTTTGAGACCTGCGAACAAAAACAAAACAACAGAATAAAACACGTGCATGTGATGTGTACGTATGAAAGTGTAGAGGTCCTCCCTGTTCATGATGGGTTGGATCCTCATTATGCTCATTGGCGCCATATGTCTCTGGTCGCCTCCTGCTGGTTCTCTTTTGTTTGAAATCTGCAAAAACAAAACACAAAACAAGGGATGCAAGTTACGTGTATGCATGTATGCATGAATGAATTTCCTATCCCGTTGGGTTAGGTTTTCTGTTAACTCTCTTGGTGACTGCTCAGTCTTCTTTCCTTCAGGCAAAATATAGCTTCAATTTACTTCGATCGACTCGGTGAACTCATTCTCCTCTAAATCTGGCAGTCTCACTGCCCCGTTTCCCAATTTCTGAATGGCTATCTTATCTTTTCTGCTTGTTTCTTCCGAAGATTCCCCATGTTCTAAGCATAGTACCAAGGTTGAATGCTTTTGTCAAATATACTCATATTGCATATTCAGGCGAGTAAGGGAGATGAACGTCTTTATTGAGAAAAGGTTTAAACAAGTAAACAAAATCAATGTCTTTATTAAAAATGCTGGAGCAAATGAACTAGGAGGAACAACTTCATCCTTCGCAGTATCGCCTTCTTCCTCGGCCTATGGTTCTTCACTGTTGTCATCCCCTATGAAAGAAACCGAGTGGTTGAGAGTTTGGAGGACAAAGCTTTCGGGCAGGCCGGAGTTGATCATATAAGTAGGTGGGGGAACAGAGTGATAATTGGGCAAGGGGTTGCGGTGTGTGTTTGGTTGTTCTTTTTCAGGGTCAGGGATCTTATAGGAGTCAATTAAATCTTGGATCTCATTGCGGAGACGGATACAATTATCGGTGTCATGGCCAGGTTGTTGGTGGAAGTTGCAGTAGCGGTTCATATTGAGATTTGGTGGGGGAGGATTAGGGAGTGGTCTAGACTCCAAGGGTTTTAAGAGTCCTTGCCTGGTTAATTTCTCAAGTACTTTGGACAAGGGTCTACCCAGGTTAGAAAATCGCCTATTCTTGATGGTAGCAATCTTAGCAGTAGCAGGCTTGATCTCTGAACGCCCTCCAAAAGTTCTTCTATTCTGGCCATAGAACTTCTTATTCTCAGCTTCCTCTTCTTCAATGTCCATGACAGTTTCCCTCAACTGTCGAAAATCTGTGATCATGGAGGTCATCATTCTCAACTTGCCATAGATGGAGGGCTTGGTGCCCTTGATGATCATTTTGATTTGGTCCTTCTCCGAGGGCCGAGTCTGCATTTTTAGAAGCTGGCTTCTCCAGCGATCCACATAGTCTTTGAAGCTCTCCTCTGGCTTCTGCTTAGTATTCTCCAAATCACGGAGTGACAAATCGATCTCCAGGTCTGTAACATACTACTTTAAGAAGGCATCTGCCAATTCCCTCCAATCCTCCTTAACCTTTTCTCAAGGCTGTGATACCACATTCCAGGTGCCCCCTCGAGTGACATCCCAACATCTTTTGGACTTGGCGCTGTGTCAGGCCTACTGAACTCATCACCGAGACATACTGTCGGAGATGGACCCTCGGGTCTCCGTTCCCATTAAACTTAGCAATATCAGGCATTTTAAAGTGAGCGGGCAACTGCTCCTCAAAAGTCATCGAATAATAATCCAACAGGTCTTCATTCTTCCCTTTCAACTTCTGAGTAACTGTTTCTACCTGATCCCGGAGTTTCTGTAATTCTGCCTGAGACCCGGCTATCTTCCCAGCGGCATACTCAGCCATATCATCATCAAATATAGGAATATCCTCATTCACCCTGTTTGGAGGCTCCTCACGCCTCTCATTCTCAGAACTTCCCCCAGCACGGGGTACAACTATATTAGACATGGCAGCAGTCAGAACTTGCAACTGTTCGGTAATCTTGGCGAAACTATTCTCTAGTTGATCCACGCGGGATATCTCATTTTCTGATCCACTCATATTTGTTATTAGCCTCTTGACAAGTCTTCCTTCTTTCCTAACCCAACATGAATCTATAATGGCTTTTAAGACACGACAAGGGTTAACATGATGCGTGTATGCATGAGATGCGTGCGATGTATGGAATATATAAGTCGGCCCATTGTCATTTTAAAGTATTCAATCATAATATTTGCGGGTGCAAACATGTCCCAGTTGAAAAGGCCCAACAGGTTTACACTTTACGATAACATGGCTAAATGACTTCAAATGATAAGAGACCCAAACATAAAATGGCCCATCGACATTTTAGAAGCTTTCGGCTCAATTGTCAAAGGACACGAACTTGTCCCAGTTTAAATGGCCCAACAAGTTCATATCTCTTGACAAGAAGTCCAACTGGATCCAAATGACGATGGTCCAAAACATAAACATAAGCAAACAATTCCCAATGGTCATACAACTACGGTTCACATGTAGGTTTCAGGAGTGTAAACAAAGGCTCTCGCTGACGAAGGATTGCCCACAACTAGGACTCCCCACTCAAGGGTTCAAACGACCAAGTGAACTCACCTTTTTTATACCTTACGGTACGTGCCAACGAGTCACGGTATGTGACTGACTGTCAAATGGATTTCCCGTTGTAGATTCCCTAGAGGGAGGGTGGAGCGAGGCTCTCTTAAGTACCCAAGCCCCTTAGGCTCTTATCGCTTGGTGTCAGGAATAAACAACGAGTCCTTTAAATTAGTCTATCACAACGAGCTACAAGTAATGATTATCTAGATGCCTGCACAGCTTTTCCTTATAGAAAGGTAGTGAATGAAGGAAGACACCAAATCTAGGTGCCTTCACAGCTTTTCCTTATAGAAAGGTAGTGAGTGAAGGAAGACACCAAACCATTACCTAACCTTAAAAATACCTTTAATTAAACTCCTTAAACCCACAGTAGACATGATTAATTAAAGCACAAATCACAAACATTACAAGACATTATTTCGGGGCCGATTCTCTATCCCCAGTGGAGTCGCCAGACTGTAGGACACAGAAACTGGGCGACGCATGCTATTCTAGGCTCGCGGCCTAATTGGGAGTACAGAGTAGCCCGCGGGGGACTAAAACGGAGAATAATGGAGTCGCCACCCGGTGTGAACCGGGAAAATAATTTAAAGCCGCACTCACCCCTCGCAAGGGAAGACCTCAAACCGTTGGGTTCGGAATGGTCCCTTACTTATGTCGTTTGTAATGAATGGATTTGTGCAATATTAACCAAGTCTACTCAACATACATGTTGGTCAAAGTAGTCTAAATTCTTATAAATCTAAATCTAGGTTTGCATACTTCAAAAGTAAACTTTCATAACGACAAACATTCAACATCACAAAAAAAGCATATTAAATAAAATACGATTTAAACATAATCAAACTCCTATTGCGAAATAAAACAATTAAATCATGCTAAAAATAAAACAACTTCCTAATGACCTAGTCATGCTCGAATACAAGTTTGGATAAAATAAAATACATGTAGCCCTCAAGTGGTACGGGGCATTGTATCCCGAGTACAAACCATAATACCGTCCATTCGGATTCGGCTATGAAATTTATGTACGGGTTTCCATCCAATATACCACAAGAAAGAACACATATTCCATTCACCCGAAATCACATCACACACTAATTCATAATTCTCATGCGGAAGAAAAGTAAATTACATGCTTTTCTAAGTTATTAACTTACATAACTTAAATTAAATAACATGCTAAATTAATTATTCATGCTAAACATCATAAAACACATTTCCTATGTGTATTATTTCATGCGAAGAAATTAAATAATTTGTGCACTCAGGTCTAACCTTTTGTGTCGTCTCTCGGAAGCGCGTTATACGGCCGTCGGAAGGGCTAAGACTCCGTGAATCCACCGGTTCACTGTTTTGGCATTTTTCCTCGCCGTTTCACTGTTCGGGTCGCTGTTTCTACTCCATTTCGTGGCGTTTCAGGTTGCGGTATTTAGGCCACTGGTTTGCAGTGAATTAAGGACTGTTTTGGTTCGGTTTTAGGGGGGTTTGAGTTGCGGTTTTTTGGTGTTATAGTGGGCTGTTTGGTGATGCAGTGAGGCAGTGCAGTGAAGGCTTTTTCGGTGATTTAGGGGGTGGTCAGTGAGGGTCTTTTGTGGCGATTTACTGGCAGGTTTTGGGATGGTTTATGGTGTAGTATATGCGGTAGTTTGTGTGCAAGGGTTATTGACGTGAAGGGGCAGGGGCTGCTAGGATAAGGGCAATTAACATGAAGAGGCAGTCACATATGGTAATTAACGTGAGGGGTATTTGTAGTTTACCGTGGCTTGAGGTGTTGGGCAAAGGATAAGGGCTGTTCACGTGCAAAATTGAGGCTAGGTGGCAGTGTGAGTGCGTGGGGCAATGTTACTTGACTAAGTGCGTGTGTGCTGGGCAATGTGGCGTGATGGCTGTGAGGCTAGGTGGCAGTGTGTGAAGGCGTGGAGGTTGTGGATGATTTGTGGTGTTGATTTGGTAGGGCTAATGGCATGTGCTGTATTGATTAGGCGAGAGGCAATGGAGCAAGAGACGTGAGGCAAATGGAGTAAGGGACGTGAGGCAAGTGGATTTTATGCATGCAGGTGGCGTGAGGCTAGTAATGTGAGTGGGTAAGTTTTGTAGCTAGTGGTGTTTGAGGTCAAGGGGCTGCTTAGGGTTCTCGGCGTGATCCAAGAGGGGCTGAGTGTGTGTCTGTTTTGCTTGTGGTGTGTCCTCTCTGCTTAGGGTTTATTCATGCGTTTATGAGAGGGTGAAGGCTGCTGTTTGTTCAGGAGATAAGGGGCTGTTACTTTGTGGTTTGCGGAGAGCTTGGGGGTGCAAGGTGGTGTCTTGGACGTTGGTTTGAGGGCAGAATGGAAGTAGTCTTGGCGTGTGTTTTGGGGCTGAAGTGAGGGCTGATTTGGCACGAATCAGAAGTTTAAAATATGGGGGCTGGTTTGAGGTCTTTAGGCGTGAAAATGGTGCCGAATGAGGGCTTAATGGGGCGCTGAAAGGGCAGTGAAGGAAGGTTGGTCCAGGCGTGTTTAAAGGGCTGAAATAGGAGGCAGTGTGCGCTGGTGATGAGGGGTTGAAGTGAGCTGATTCCAAGGGCTGAAATGGAGGCAATTTGCGTGAGGAATAGAGGCTGGACTGGATGTAATTTGCGTGAGGATTAGGGGGCTGAACTGGATGCAGTGAAGCTGTGGAGATGAAGGGCTGGTTGGAGGCAGTGAAGGGCTTGAATACAAGGGCTGAATGGAAGAAGTGACTTGGGCGTGAAGATGGGCAGTGAAAGAGAGGACTGGGCGTGACTTTGAGCTTGAAGAGAGATGTCTTGTGATGTTATGTATGCTTGATGTATGCTCCCTGTTCCAAGGCAGAAAAATGAATGTTTATATAGGCATTTGGAGGGCATTAATGAGGTAGGCCAAGTGATGTTGAAGGGTATTAAATTTGGTGATTTGCTTTGTTGACAAGGAAGGAAAGGTGATGGATTATTGTGTTGAAAATGGATAAAAGGAGATCATGGTCATAGGCGTGGGGTTTTGGTTGAAAATGGGACGTGGGAAATTAAATTGGTTAGCTTTATTTTGTGTTTGGCTTTGTTTTATTTAATGAAAGTGGTGTGTGGGACATGAGATGTTGTCACGTAGGGAAGGGTTTTGATTTATTGAAAAGGAAAGTGTGGAAGCTTATTAAATTGGTGGGTATTGGTGTGGGGTATAGATTATTTAATGGTTTGGAAAATGAAGGAAGGGTGAATGAATGGAATGGATTTGCATGGCTTACGTGAAAGGTGGCAAAAAGGCTTAGGTTTGCATGGAAGTTGAAGAGGCTGCTTGGGTGTGAGGTTTCCTAGGCGATGTGGGATTTAGGTGTTTAGGTGAGCTTATAGTGGTTTCTGGGGATTTCGGGCCAAAGATATGCCTCGAAACGAAGATTCAACAAGCGAACTCCGAGCGAACTCAACGAACTAAAACCAATAATATGTCAATTCTTGACTTCTCATTTTCGACGACTGTTTTCCGCGACTTCCACGACTTAAAGGTAGTGCCTCCTTACGAGACTCATCATCGGGTTTGGTATGCAAAAATGCAATGCCTACACTTAACACCAACACTAGTACCGCAAAACACACAGATGTTTTCAACTCGTCTTCTTGAAGTAGCTTCCATGTTTTACTCTGGATGTCTTCAAAAGTGCAATGATGAGTTGAATTTATAGTACCTGAAAAAGGGTGAGTAATAATAGCACTAGTATCTTCCATATGACGTTTGTTAGCTAAACAACAAAAGAAATCGTGAAAGGTGAAAAAGTCTGGATTCTGTCTACGAAAATAAAAATAATTACAACAGAAAAGCAAATCAAAGCAATAATTAAGGCAACAGAATTGTGTACGCAATACGTCATTCGCTTAGTATAAATTCATTAGGATGCATCTCAATAATCAATTCCTTACTCAGCCATCGCTAATGAATTATCTCTAATCTTTGCCAAACACCATTCCTTATGTCTTATGCTTTGGTTGAGATTTTCCCTACAAAATTAAAAACTCTACAACATGTATACACAAAATATAAAAATAAAAATTACAACAAAGTGCATGGGTTGCCTCCCTGCTAGCGCTAAATTTTTCATCTTCAGCCAGAAGTGACTGAAATCCTTATGTCAAGGAGGTTTCAGCGTCGTTTTGGATGTCCGATTAAAGACAATCCATGAGCGTTGGTTTTGAAGGGTCTCTTCCAAAGGTAAAGGGGCAAAAAGACTTTTGTCCCATTCAGTGCTTGTGCCACCTTTTTAACCTTTGTTGCTCCAGTGGTTCCTGAAAAGAAATAAAGAAAATCAGGAGGTCTTGTATGGTGCTTGACTTGGAATGGGAGTTCTATTATGTCAAGCTTCTGGGTGATATTTTTGATTTGTACTCCGCAAAACAGTGATGTTTCGCCTGAATGCATTTGATTCTCAATAAGTTCAGACATTTGCTCATCCATTTGCTCTGCTTCTTGCTCAACCTTTCTTCACAAATGTATTTTAAAATTTGCGTATTCAATTCTATGTCCGTCATCTGTGAAATGCATGCTCCATAAGTGTCAATCTGAGGATGTAAAGTTATGTCTGTTTTTAGGTCTTCATCCTCTGATCTGAGTGAAATGATTGGCTCAGGTAGATCTTCTTCAAACATTTGTGCAATGGAAGCTCTAAGATCTTCATTTGGAGGAAAGAAAGTTTCATCCTCCTTTGTTGGTGCAGTTGGTACAAATAGCTCAGCTTCTTTATCCTCGTCAGATTCAGAATAATAAAAATAAAATTGAGACTTTGTTGGTTCAGGCTCCTGAACTGATACCTCTGATTCTTGATACTGCTCAGGCTCGTCATCTGTTATGATTGCATGATGAATCTCAGGATAATCGAAGGCTTCTTCAGTATTATTTGAATTTGCTCCGTGAGATATGTGATTCAGGTTATCTGTTAATTTTCTAACTTGATCTGTCATCCTCTGTATAGACGCCGCTTGACTCTGAATTTGTGCATCAAATTGAGCTTCCCGTTCTTCGAACCAATCTTTGAGCATGTGAATCAACTGATCTTCCTCTGATGGTTCTGGTTCTTGGTGAAGATCGTAGATGGATGGAGGATAAGATGGAAAGTATGATGGTTCTTCATACCATGAATGATTTCGATAGCTCTGCCACCCTGGATTGTAGTTGTACTCGTAATGATCTCTCGGGTGGTTACCATTACATATGTCACATCTCCCCATTGCGTTCTGTTTAGCAAATGTGGTATTGCTTGGTTCTGACATCCAGTGATAGTTGTTGGACTGGACAACAGGCCTCAGAAAACCGGATTGTTCCTCCCAGATTTGGGGTGTATCTTCTTCTAGTAAAGCTCGTAATCTTTCAATCTCCCAATAATGTTCCATTTTTCAATCACCTGAAAACAAAAAGAAAGAAATAAAAATTACAAAATAAAATAAAGAAAATTAGATACAAGTAAATTATATAGCTTCAAAATTAATAACTCAAGAAAAATAAGTCTCCGGCAACGGCGCCAAAAACTTGACCGGCGTAAACACACACGTATAACGGAAGCGCACGTATCGTTCAAGTAGTATAAAAATATCGATCCCATGAGGACTTAATTCCTACTGTTGTTATTAATTGTTGAATCTATTTATTTACAAATATCTAATTAAATGGAGAAGAGAATGATTGTTTGATTGGTTGAATGTGGTTTTCCTTAATAAAAATAAATAAAATAAACAAAAGAAAATACTAAGGAAAATAACAAAAGACTCAAAGATCTAGGGTTGTGAATCTTTCTAATATCTTTTAAAAGATAAAGTGATTATTTTATGTTTGTGTAATAAATTGGTTTACTAACCCGGAACACGAAATTATGCGAAAGCCTCTGTCGATGGTCAGACGCAAATACCCAGTTTAATCCAATTGAACCATATGTCTATGTCAACCAAATTACCTGGATTCATTAAGTTTAAGTTCCAATTATGGCTACCCCCGCCCGACAGGTATATGTCTATCTTGTAAGGAAATATATTAAAGGGTTATTTATCCTCAAGGAAGATCATGGGCTATTAAGTCTAAGGCTGAAACCTAAAATTCCTTTGTCAAGTTTATTTTAGATTTACCACATCAATCTTATTGGTGATCAGACAATAAGAAGCATTAAGCTTAAGACTAAATAAGTAAACCTTTAAATTACCCAAACTATAAAATAACCCTTATAAACTGGTGATATTGGATTTCATCACAACCCCAGATAACTGGCTTAGTTACGACACATATTTTCGGGTAGTAAAAACTTAAATAAAATAAAAGACATAAAGTAAATGCTGAAAAGTAAATTGCTGAAAAGTAAATGACGGAAAGTAAATGCTGAAATTAAATACTGAAAATTAAATGCTGAAAAGTAAATGCTGAAAGTAAATTGCTGAAACGTAAATGCTGAAAAATAAATGCTGAAAGTAAATTGCTGAAAATAAATTGCTGAAAAGTAAATGCTGAAAGTAAATTGCTGAAAAGTAAATAAAGTAAAAGTACAATAAAAGAAAATGCTGAGGTAAAATGATCCACTTTTATTACTTCTATTTTAGATATCTCCCTTAATATAATATATTAACTTTGCATGATAATTACCAACCAGCCATATAGGCGGTATCCAGATTAAGTCAAATTAATAATTAATTACCAACCGACAAATCAGGCGGTATCCAGTTTAGTCAGGTTAAAACCAATTTAAATAATTACCAACCGACCAATTGTTGGACAATTATGACCCATAGCATCATTATTTGTACAGATCATGGTGTTGTTGTGCAAATTAACTATTTGACAAAGGAAATTGCTCTTTTATCATTTGTAATTAGATTACCAAGATATATAAATGATAAAAGTCCTTATGATTAGTTCCGGATTGAGATGATATGAGACAATATCAATCCACGAAGGTTTAATCATTAAATATCCCTAGTCGTAGTATTATCGAGATTGGACATCGATAATGCAGAATGGACAAGTATTACACTTGTGTGCGTTGTGGGAGCATAACGGCATAGTTCTCATATATTTGGGTATTGGATACTCATGCAAGTGTAATATGAGGTTGTGTTTATCGATGGTACGGAAACAGCATCGCTCTGGATAGACCCCTCGGAACTCCATTGGTAGTATGACTATGTGTCTATGGAAGTCCGAATCAGGGTAGGTGTATTTGGTCTTAACCTGAAACTTGCACCGCTAATACTTGCGACAATCAATATACTTTGGTTTTGGTCGTCCAGGGCTTTAACAGGTTCTGTGTACGCCACTTCTAGGTATATTGAGAATCATAGTGTATTGGGTGTGATGTCAAGACAAGTATCACTCTAGTCATAATGGAGATGATGATCACGTAGGATACGGAACTGGTGCTCTTATGTACTGCAGTCATCGGGATAATATGACTAGGTCATGATTATCCGATTAAAGAGACTAGTTACCAGAGATCCGATATGTGCTTCATACGGGGCTGACACAATTCCAGCCCCAGTCCTAGCACGTGACATCCGATGCTGGATCGAAATACGCAATACTACATATACTACGCCTGATAAAGATTACATATTCCTTTAAGAATATTTCTGGAGAATTAGGTAGGCACGGTGCTTTGCTAGAAGCCAACCATGTCTTGTAAATCGGTAAAAGCGTAGTACTAGGTACGTACGTGTTCAGATAGTCCGACGACCAGATTTACTACCAACATATCTGGGGATCTCATGGGTCGCTTCCCGAAGATTCACCGATGACGTATGACTCGCACATAATTAATTTGAGATTAATTAGATGAGAGAGAAAATTAATCTAGGATTAATTACGGAGATATTTTATCTGGGATAAAATATTCTTTAAAGAGAGAGAGAACCATTAATTTGGAATTAATCAATAAAATAATATATTCGATACATTATACGAAATTGGATTTCGACGCGGAATTAAAATTAGATTTTAATTCGGGCGAACGAGTTAATTTAGAATTAATTCGTTAGCGACGTGAATAGTAATTTTGATAGCATAATTATTTAATTAAATTTGATTTAATTACGTCTTAACGGAAAATTCATTAATTCGGAATTAGCGAACCCGTGCCCGGGAGTGTTTACGGGCCCACTCGCATTTCGAATTTAAGTGCGGCACACAAGTCATATCAAGCGTCAAATTATTAGTCATTCAAGTGATGAATGTCTTGTCACTTTGAGTGATGTGATGCCAGTCACTATTCATGAGTGATGTGAGTTGTTGGAAGGCTTAATTGCCTTGTACCTTTTTGGAAAAGAGTGAATTGGTATTTATTTTTTTGAAAATCAAATACCATATACACAACACACAAACATAACTTCTCTCCTCCCTCTCCCTCCCATTCGGCCAAGGGCCAAATTCTCTCATTCTCCATTTTTGACTATGCCGAGAGTTGGAAGAAGAAATGTGAAGATTTGTTGCAAATTTTCACAAGTGCTAGCACACATTAGGAGTCATACAAAGGTGATAGGGAAACCCACCCATGGGCATGGAATCCACACCCAAGCTTGGAGCTTGACCGAAACATGGAGAGCACAAAAGGGAGCCATTGCCGAGAGTTTCATGGAAAGCAAAAAGATTTTTGTGTTCATCGCTTCAAAATCCGATCAATGTAAGTATGATTCCGCCATACTTCTTTGTTGTATTCACATGTTTTACGCTTAAATCGATCTAGTTTGACCTTAGAAACCCAACAATGGTATCAGAGCCATGATTAAGCATGAATTTGATTAGGGTAAAATTTGGGTAAAAATGATTTGAGCATGTTTTGATGAAATTGATTGTTGATGTATGCTTGAATGATGATAACATGGTGTTATGTATGATCAATTTGATGAAAATTGGATTGGATCAATTTTTCCCCAAATCATTGGCTTGGCCGAATTATGTGTTACCCTAAGTCATGGTGATTTTTATTTTTTGATCATTGGATGAGTTGAAATCACTTGGGATATGTTGATTTAGGATTTAATTGGATTGAATTCGGAATCAGACAATAAAACCCTACAATTACCGTGACTAGTAGCATGGAAAATGATATGATTTTTGATTCAATTGTGTTGGACTGTGTTGATGATAATTAGCATGATTAATTATGTAAATTGGTGTTTTGGAAATATTAATTTGGTTATTAATTATGGCTATACACTTTAGATTAATTTAATTGTGAAATTTGGAATTTTATAATTTAATGAATTGGGCCAAATTTGGAATTAGGCTTGTAAAGTTGTATTTGGGCTTAATGGGCTTTGTTGTGCCAAGTTTGGTTTGGGTTAATGGTTAGATCCAATTGGGCCCAAAATCATATCCATAAAGTCCAAATATAATTAAATGGACCTTTAATATTAATTGGGCCTAATGGGCCTAAATTGGTTTCTTGGCTAATAAGGGTGATTCCTTAAATGGGCTTTGGTATTTGGGTTTGACCCATGTTGACCAAAGTCCAAGCCTTAGAAATTAATTGAAAGCCCATTGGACTTTAATTAAAATGACATTGGATGTTAAATGGGCTTTGAGACCCGTAAGATTAGATTTAGAATCTAAGTCGTAAAGGCACATTAAAAAATGTAATTATTTAATTTAGAATTAAATAAGAATTAGTATTAAATACAAATTAAATTGGATTTAATATTGTAGTTTAATATAATTCAAGAATTCGTACTTTGAGTACTTATTCGCAAAACGAGTTTGACTCGCGCAAAATCAAATCGTTGTTTGAATATTGGATGGTCATTAATTTCAGATTAATTAATTGGATTAGATTGATTGATAACATGCTTTGTGTGAATACATGGATGCGATGTATGAATAATGCATATCGGATGGATATTAGATGGGTGAGGTAATTTTGGAAATTGTTGTAATATATTTAGAATTTATTAATTGGACCTGCGTGTCCAGCCTATTACCTCTTGACTCTTTGTATTTCTCTTCTCACCTATTCCCCTCAATGTAAATGAAGTTTTTTAGAAGTGTTATGTAATTGGGTAGAAGTAATATTTGTGCTAGCGGAGAGAGAAAATGAGAGATTTGTTCTAGGAACAATGTGTTAAGTATCAATCTGCATATCATTATTATTTTATTTATACGCGCCTTATTATGTTTTTAGAATGCATATTTAAGGGTGTATGATGATGAGGCCTTAACAAAGATAATTAATTGGTTGCCAATTACGCGAAAAAGCCCTCAACATATATTAAGCGTTTTTCCTTCCATTGAGTGATTCTTACTCAAGATCCAAGATTGGCACTGGTTTTTGGCCAAAGTCAAGGCCTTTGTCCATCGCGGATTTGTTTGAATCATGAAGGCTTTGTTCCATATCGGTGTCTTGTCCAAGTTGTGATTTGTTGGCCAAAGTCAAGATCACTTCTTGTCCATCGACATCGATTACGAAGCTTTCCAAAGTCAATGGGTCCCGTTTAACTGGAATCATTAAGTTTGTTGTGCCAAAGCCAAGGCTTAATTGATTCAGAGGAAAAATGTTAGGGAATATATTGGATATTTTGGCATATATGAGATATATGTTTCGGACTTGGATTTCCACCTACTGGATCTAGGAATTGGATGAGATCCAATTGATCTACCTAGTTAAATATCATACAATTTGTTGGCCAAAGTCAAGATTGTGTGTTATTTAACGGGATCCTAGCCCACTAGGAAACAAGGTTTCCCGAGTACTCAACAGAGGGTTAGAGGCTCGCCGAAAAATAGTGGGAGGCAAGTATTAAATTTGCAAATTCGTTTAGTTACTTGCCAATACGCGCTCATTTCAATTTTCGTCAATAAATATATATATTAGTTGGACTAATATTAATTTTTCGTCAATAATAATATATTAGTTGGACTAATATTAAATCGTTGTTTTAATTAAAAACAGTTGGACTATATTCAAACTACTTCAAATTATAGTTGATTATATAATTAGATTATAGTAATCAATATATTTGAATTTACCATTAAATTATAGTTGATTATATAGTTAGACTATAGTAATCATTATATTAAATAGTACACAAAATCTTTGATTGGATAGTTGGACTATAGCAATCAAGATAAATGAAAGATTAGCGTTTAGAACATAATCCTGGGAGAAAAAATGTTTTTAAACGGCTTTAATTTTCAAATTGGGAATAAAATCTCAGGATAGTCTTGGGGACCGAGAAGTTACTTTATTTGATAGAGTGACGTCTCAAGCCTAAGCCCGAGAGTTGAGCAAATAGTAGAACATGATATTTGGATATTCATGTGATGATAACTTTAGTGCTTAATTTGTTATGCTTGCCGCGAAGACTCCTTAATTTCTTAGTCAGAACTAAGGATTAGATCCTTATAGTATGATATTGAAATTGAAGGATCTTCATAGATCTATCCTTAGATCTTAGAAGTACAAATTGCAATAGAAAACTCTTGGAGAGTTAATGACTATACTCAAGTTTGCAATAAGGCAAGAAGTGCAAGGCGCATCTTACTTCGACATCCCAGAAGGCCAAGGCTTGGCCAAAAGCTTCTGGGGTGTGGAAAATGGGCAAAGGCAAAATCATTATAATCTTCTGGGAAGACATAGGACATATCCCAAAATGTCTGCCTAAACTGTGGCAAACGGGGTCACTGGAAGCGTGACTGCCATACGGACAAAGTAGACATGATGGAATTGAAGACGGGCAAGGCTCCGACTTCAAATATGTTTGTCATCAACATGTTCACTACTAGTATTAAAATTGGATTTTAGATACTGGATGTGGTACATAAATATACTTACTGGTGTGCAGAATCTACTGATAAGCAGGATACTGACTTCAGTTGAGATTTATCTGCAAGTCGGAAACGGGACGACAGTCGCTGTTTTAACCGTAGAAACCTAAGTTTAGGAACTACCCTTTGGGTATGTACTTAAATTAGGAAACTGTTAGAATGTAACTAGTTTGACTAGAAACATTATCTCTCTATCAGGGTTTAACCCCTTGCGGGTATACCTTTATATTCTAGAACACTAAAGTGTTTTATTTTATAAAGATGATATTGAGATAAACACATTAGATGTAAATAACAGTATTTATATTTTGAATATAAATAAATCTCAAATGTATAACAGGACAAACAAATAGCTCAAACTGATTTAATCAGATGAGACTTATTTATGGGATTGTTGTATATGACACAATTAACATGACTCGTATATCCACACTTTCGAAGAGTGGATACTAGGACGGATTTGATTCTATTCAAATAATGTCTACGAATCTAGTTTATTAGGCAAAGTGCCTGAAATACTTTTTACTTGGTAAAAGTTCAAATGCCACCGATCTATTAGCCCTCGTTCATAGTGATGTAAGTGGGCCCATGTCTAGCTAGGCTAGAGGTGGATATAAATACTTCGAAACCTTTACGGATGTGGCATCACGTTATGGTTATGTGTTTCTTGTGAAACACGGATCGGAAACTTTTGATGAATTCAAAGAGTTTCGACACGAAGTAGACAGACAGACCGGCTAAAGTATTAAAACCGTCACGGTTAGACCATGATGGAAAATACTTAAGCAATAAGTTTCTCAAATACTCGAAAGAGTATAGTATTCTTTCAATGAGGACTCCTCCCGGAACACGTCAATTTGACTGTGTGTCCGAGCAGAGAAACCAAATTTTGTTGGACATAATAAGGTTAATCATGTGTCGCTCTGAGCTACCATTTCCTTCAAGGATACACATTAAAAAGTGCAATACTTATTTTGAATAAGGTTCCATAAAAATCTGTTTGACAGACTTCATATTAGATATGAATAGGAAAGAAACCGGGTTTTCTCATTCCTGAAGATTTGGGAATGCTGGGCATATGTTTGGATGATACCAAACTAGAGCCCAAATTGGATAAGTGCCTAATTTGTGGGTTATCCTAGGGTAACCAAAGTATAGTACTTATACAACTTACATGAGAACAATTTATTGTTGCTCACCATGCGGTTTTCCTAAGAGGAATACCGATATGCAGTGGTAAGTGAGAAGAAAGTAAAACTCGATGAAAATCAAAGTAATACAATTCCAGGCACCAATTCCTTAATGGAACATAAATAGTTCATCAAGGATGAAACTATACCAATAATCTTCGAATACACAAGAACCGCGCAAGTCGGAGAGAGTCAGAAAACAACTTGGGAGGTATGGGTTTCTGATCTCACCTCGTAAAGATGTCAATCTTATTGAGGAATACAAACTGACTACGTATAAGGAAGTGATACAAGGTATTGACTCCCTATTATGGAAAAGTGCCATGAATTTCGAAATGGATTCCATGTATACCAACCAAGTTTAAACACTGGTTGTTGTACCGAAAGGCATTGTGCCTATTGGTACTATATAAGTCTTCAAGGAAGACATACATGGAAGGCAACATACCAACGTACTAAGCTGGGCTTATAGCGAAACGGTATCTTTATCAACATTGTGTCGATTACGACGAAACCTTTTACTCGTTGCCATGGTTAAATCCATTTGGATAATGCTTGCTGATGCTGCATGTTTCATTTATGAAATATGGCAGCTGAACGTCAAAATCACTTTCCTTAAACGGAAACCTTTTGGAGGATGTTTACAACATCCTGACGGTTTTGTCATACCAAAACGAACAAACAAGGTTTGCAAGTTAATTCGATCCATTTATGGATTGAAGCAGGCAATGCGTTCTTGGAATTATCATTTTGATGTAATCATAATGGTATATGATTTAATTTAAAACGAAAATGATTCTTGTGTATATAAGGAGGTTAGTGGGAGCGCACTGACAGTGATTGTCTTAAAAATGATGATATGTCATTTCTTGGAAATGATATTCCCATAATACAATCGGTGAAATCTGGGCTTTCATTAAAATTCTCTATAGAATTCTTGGGAGAGACAACTTTTATTCGAGGAATAAGGATCTACTGGGATAGATCTAAAAGTTGTTGGCACTCTCCGAGAACTCGTACATTGAAATAAATGTACGCGACCTGATGTCTCATATGCTTTGAGCATATAGAGTCACAATCAGGCCAATCCAAGTGATAGTCACTGGATTGATGTTAAGAACATCCTTTAGTATCTTAGATGAACTAAGGATGCTTTCTTATACTATGGAGAATGAGAACTTGAAGTGACTAGGTTCACTGCTGTAAGTTTCCTAACCGATAAAAATGACTATAAGTCGTAGTAAAGGTATTATATAGTTTGAATAACGGAACAATGAGCTGGAAATCTTCCAAGCAAGATAATGTTGCTGAATAAACAACAAAAGCGGAATATTGCTGCAGCTGAGGCAACAATAGAAGCCTTTTGGATTGATAATAATCCTAATCAGATTAGGAGTAGTTCTGTTAGCAGTTGAGCTAGGCTACAACACAGGCTAGAGAATTAATGGTCTCATCAACGATCCAGATATATATTTCAAATATTCATCTGATTCGTTCGGATCATACATCGTGGCGATGTGATGATCGAATAAATTGCATCAGATGATAACAATGCAAATCTACTGACGAAAGCATTTTCTCAGCATAAGTTTGAGCAAACCGTACATAGTTCGGGTGTAGGACACTTGAGTGATTGGCTATAGGCCAAGTGGGAGATTGTTGGACAATTATGACCCATAGCATCACTATTTGTACAGATCATGGTGTTGTTGTACAAATTAACTATGTGACAAAGGAAATTGCTCTTTTATCATTTGTAATTAGATTACCAAGATATATAAATGATAAAAGGTCTTTATGATTAGTTACAGATTGAGATGATATGAGATAGTATCAATCCACGAAGGTTTAATCATTAAATATCCATAGTCGTAGTATTATCGAGATTGGACATCGATAATGCGGAATAGACTAGTATTACACTTGTGCGCGTTGTGGGAGCATAACGTCATAGTTCTCATATATTTGGGTATTGGATACTCATGCAAGTGTAATAGGAGGTTGTGTTTACCGATGGTACGGAAACAGCTTCGCTCTGGATAGACCCCTCAGAATTCCATTGGTAGTATGATTATGTGTCTATGGAAGTCCGAATCAGGGTAGGTGTATTTGGTCTTAACCTGAGACTTGCACCGCTAATACTTGCGACAATCAATATACTTTGGTTTTGGTCGTCCAAGGCGTTAACAGGTTCTGTGTACGCCACTTCTAGATATATTGAGAATCTTAGTGTATTTGGTGTGATGTCAAGACGGAAGTATCACTCCAGTCATAGTGGAGATGATGATCACGTAGGATACGAAACTGGTGCTCTTATGTACTGCAGTTATCGGGATAACATGACTAGGTCATGATTATCCGATTAAAGGGACTAGTTACCAGAGATCCTATATGTGCTTCGTACGAGGCAGACACAATTCCGGCCCCAGGCCTAGCATGTGACATCCAATGCTGGATCGCAATAGGCAGTACTACGTATACTACACCTGATAAAGATTACATATTCCTTTAAGAATATTTCTGGAGAATTGGGTAGGCACGGTGCGTTGCTAGAAGCCAACCATGTCTTGTAAATCGGTAAAAGCGTAGTACTAGGTACGTACGTGTTCGGATAGTCCGACGACTGGATTTACTGCCAACATATCGGGATTAAATTAGATTTTAATTCAGGCGAACGAGTTAAGTTAGAATTAATTCGTTAGCGACGTGAATAGTAATTTTGCTAGGCATAATTATTTAATTAAATTTGATTTAATTATGTCGCAATGGAAAATTCGTTAATTCGGAATTAGCGAACCCGAGATCGGGAGTGATTGCGAGCTCACTCGCATTTCGAATGTAAGTGCGGCCCACAAGTCACTTCAAGCGTCAAATCATTAGTCATTCAAGTGATGGATGTCTTGTCAATTTGAGTGATGTGATGCCAGTCACTATTCATTAGTGATGTTAGTTGTTGGAAGGCTTAATTGCCTTGTACCTTTTTGGAAAAGAGTGAATTGGTATTTGTTTTTTTTTTGAAAATCAAATACCATATACACAACACACAAAACACAACTTCTCTCTCTCCCTCTCCCTCTCATTCTACCAAGGGCTAAATTCTCTCATTCTCCATTTTTGACAATGCCGAGAGTTGGAAGAAGAAAATGTGAAGATTTGTTGCAAATTTTCACAAGTGCTAGCACACATTAGGAGTCATACAAAGGTGATAGGCAAACCCACCCATGGGCATGGAATCCACACCCAAGCTTGGAGCTTGACCGAAACTTGGAGAGCACAAAAAGAGAGCCATTTCCGAGAGCTTCATGGAAGAATAAAAACATTTTTGCGTTCATCGCATCAAAATCCGATCAATGTAAGTATGATTCCGCCATACTTCTTTGTTGTATTCACATGTTTTACGCTTAAATCGATCTTGGTTTAACCTTAGAAACCCAACACCAATATGGCGGTATCCTCATTAAGTCAGGTTTTAAATAGTTTATATATTATAATTAAGGGAGATTAATCTAAATATTAGTAATAAAAGTTTTACCTTTTACCCCAGCAAAGGGGAGTTACCTCCTCATTACTGAAAAGTAAAAACTGAAAATTAAAGAAAGAAAAGTATTGTGCGTAAAAGTAAATTGTGGAAAGTAAAAACTGAAAAGTAAAGAAAATAAAGTGCGAAAGCGGAAATTAATTACTGAAAGCTGTAAATAAAAAAACAAGATACAATCTTCTTAGTATTCTTAAGGAATTCCTTAGAAGAAAGTATGAATTTACAAATGAAATGGCTTGGTATTTATAGGCAAAATTTTGCCTCCATCAAATCATCCACCAAATCCATTATTAATTGCTCCACTAATTGCTCCACCAAATCCATTATTAATTGCTCCACTAATTGCTTATCATGTTTGGTGGTGATTTGATAATTTTTATTATTTAATTATTAATTTATTTTTTGCTTTGAAAATGATTGAAAATGACTTTAATAATTACACACAACACACTTCTGGATGGTTCATCAATTCTGGCATGTAATTTTCAGAATTCGAAATTATTTTGTCTTTCCAAGTTGTAGATCTTTGAGTCTTCATTAATCTAGAACTTGAATCAGCTCAATCCGATATCGGAGTAAAAGGTTATGCCCAAAATACGACAGATGCGTAAAATTGGAATTTCCAAAACTGCACTTCGTTAAAACGCCCTTTCAAGTTTCCAATCTCCAAAATTAATATGTCAAGTCCAATTTTTGCCCTTATTTGACCCACATTTCGTACTAAATGATTTCATTTTGTCCCAATATTATTTTATCTGCAAAATAAACTAAAACACATCAAAACGTTCATCAAACCCGAGAAACTAAACAAAATATTAAATAAAAGGGGTGGTAAATATTGATATATTTTCCGCTCATCATTCTCACATAAGTTCTTTATCCCCACAAGGCGTACGGTAGTTTATTGGCCCAATATTTATAGTTCTCTGTCATCTTGGCTAATATCGTCTTTATCGTCTTGTTGGCTGCCTCAACTGCTCCATTTGCCTGCGGTCTGTACGGTGACGACTTGTGATGTCCTATCCCGTACTTCTGTAGCATTACCTTCGTTTCTCCTTGGAACTGGTCTCCATTGTCTGTGACCACATGATGTGGCATTCCATATCGGCATATGAGATTCCGGGCTATGAACTTCGCCATCTACTTTACTGTAACATTACGGAATGACTCGGCTTCCACCCATTTCGAAAAGTAGTCTACTGCCACTACTATGGAGCGATGTCCATTCGATGCGTGCCGTCGAATTTCTCCAATCATATCAATTCCCCATTGTAGGAC
Organism: Zanthoxylum bungeanum; assembly: GCA_019454045.1. Classification (NCBI taxonomy): domain Eukaryota; kingdom Viridiplantae; phylum Streptophyta; class Magnoliopsida; order Sapindales; family Rutaceae; genus Zanthoxylum; species Zanthoxylum bungeanum. The sequence continues at coordinate 99,117 of SKCR01037783.1, forward strand.
ACAGAACTTGACGACGTTGTTCTAGGCTCGCGGCCTAGTTGGGAGTACGGAATAGCTCGCGGGGAACTAAACTCGGAGAAATAACATGGAGTTGCCACTCGGTGTGAACCGGGACAAAGATTTAAGGCCGCACTCACCCCTCGTAAGGGAAGACCTCAAACCTGTTGGGTTCGGAATGGTCCCTTACTTATGCCACTTGTAATGATGTGATTTGTGCAATATCTTAACCGAATCTACGCAACATGCTCAAGAACAACCTATATCCAGTTGATGCTCATAAAGATAAATCCTATGTCTAAGTTTGCATGCTTGGAAAGTAAGTCATCATAGAACACGACAACACACGGCAATCTCATGAATATATTTCAATTATATAATGTGAAATGCAAACAACAACATAAACTTAATGCAAATTCCAAAGGCAAAACGAATAACTAACCATGCTTAAAAATAAACAACTAAATCATGCTAAAAAAATAAATAACATACTAGACTAAATCATGCTCGAATCAAAGGTTGGATGAAACCAAATATGTGTGTCTCTCAAGTAGTACTCGGCGTTGTATCCTGAGTGCAGACCGCACTACCGTTCATTCGGATTCGGCTACGAAATTTACGTCCGGGTTTCCATCCAATATACCACAAAAGAGAACACGCTTTCCGTTCATCCGGAATTCACATCATGCTTTAACAAACGACTCTCATGCGATAATATTTTTAAAATAAACAAAATAAACGAAAGATAATAAATAAAAAGGTGCCCTCAGGTCTAACCTCTTTTGTCGTCTCACGAAGGGCGTTACACGGCCGTCGGAAGGGTCAATACTCCGTAACTTTTCTGGTTCACTAATTCAATGTTTTTCCTCGCTGTTTCGCTGTTTTGGATTGCTGTTTTCACTCCGTTTCGCTGCTGTTTTTGTTGTATTTTCGGGTCACTGTTTTTGGTAATTAGAGGACTGTTTTGAGGGTATTTTACTCACTATTTTTGGGTGGTTAAGGGTCAGTTTATAGGGATGTTTTGGGATCATTTTTAGGGTTATTTATTCTCGGTTTTTTGGTGAATTTGGGGGCAGATTGGGTGATAACTAGGTAGTTTTAGGGGGTTTCAGTGGTGAGTTAAAGGGCTGATACGTGCAGGCTGTGTTATGTGTGTGAGAGAGGCGAGAGCTGATGTTGTGAAGTGAGGGGCAGTGGCGTGGTTCGAGTGAATTTGTGCCATGAAGGTTGTGAATCTTTGGGCTAATGCGTGCAGGCTGTGAAGTGAGGGGGCAGTGGCGTTGTCCAAATGAAGCAAGCTGGCGTGCTGGGCGTGAGGCTAGGGTTGATTCGTACAGGCTGTGAAGTGAGGAGCAACGTGCGCTGTGTGGCTACTAAAGGCATAGGGGGACGTGGACGTGGGGGGCTGGTGACTTGTTGTTTGCGTGTTAGCTAGGGTTGTTGTGGCAGTTAATGGCGTGTTGATGCGTGGAGATAGTGGCTATATTGAAGGCTAGTTGAAGGGAGGTTATGTGGCGTGAAGGCCGAGTGTTTAGGGTTTATTTTATGTGTTTTGTTAGAATCAGCCAGGGTTGAATGTGTGGTTAAAGGTTCTTTTTATAGGCCAAGGGAGGGGGTTTTACCTTGTTGGAGAAGGAATAAAATTTGTGTGTTTAAAGGGGATATCTTTTAATTTAGTATGTGATAAGGAAATCTTTTATTTGGGGAAGTGATTTATGTATTTTAGGAAAGCGATTTAATTTAATTTAGGAAGGTGATTTAATTTGTGTCATGTGTTTTAATTTATTTAATTTATTTTTAATTTATTTTGTGACATGTATTTTAAATATTTTAATTATTTTTGGATGTGATTTAATGGGTTTGGTGTGTTTTAAAACAGAGGTCCAACAAGCGAACCCGAAGCGAAACAAGTAAGTTAAATCTGACAAAATACTAATTCCCAACTTTATCCTTCCAACGTCCGTTTCCCGCGGCTTTCACATTTAAAGAGGTAGTGTCTCCACACGAGACTCATCATTGGGCTTATATGCAAAAATGCAGTGCCTACAGTCGCCCCCACTTTGATGGGACTTATGCAGTGTGTGACAATTACAATCCTATCAAAGTACGTGCAATACATTTTTACTTATCTGGCTCGCCAGCTGCCACTTGACTTGCCTGTTGCTTCGAACTGAGTTGATCTGGTGGTGAGGTGCTGCGACCTCTGAGGTTCATCCCTGCAAGATGCTGCGATCTCTAGGAATCACTACCGAACTGAACTGATGTGAGGTGGTTCATTCCCGAACCGTTGCTTGAGGTGGTCCATTCCCGAACCGTAACTGTGAGGTGATGAGGGTCTTGTTCCCGAATGGTGATGAGGGTCTTGTTCCTGAATTATGATGAGATTGATGGCGAGGTGTTGTGACCCCTGGGTCTTGTTCCCGAACCACCGAGTGGTTTTTGTTCCCGAAGTGAGCTAAGGGTATTGTTCCCTAATTGATTTATGGGTTTGTTCTCGATTGTAAGATGAGGGTCTTGTTCCCTAATTGAGTTGGGATTGATGGTGAGGTGTTGTGACCTCTGGGTCTTGTTCCCGAACCACTGAGTGGGTTTTGTTCCTGAAGTGAGCTGAGGGTATTGTTCCCTGAATTGTGGGTATTGTTCCCTGAATTGTGGGTCTTGTTCCCATTCTGAGTTGAAGGTCTTGTTCCCTGAATTATGGGTCTTGTTCCATGAATTGTGGGTCTTGTTCTCGTGGGTCTTGTTCCCGATTTGAGTTGAGGGTCTTGTTCCCTGAATTGTGGGTATTGTTCTCGAATTGTGTTGATGGTATTGTTCCCTGAATTGTGGGTATTGTTCCCGTGGGTCTTGTTCCCAAACTGAATGTGATGGCGAGGTGCCTCGACCTCTGGGCTTTGTTCCCGAACCACATGTGGGCTTTGTTCCCGAACTGAATGTGATGGCGAGGTGCCTCGACCTCTGGGCTTTGTTCCCGAACCACCTGTGGGCTTTGTTCTCGAGCTGTGTAGAGAGTGGGCTTTGTTCCCATTGTGATGAATGTGATGGCGATGTGCCTCGACCTCTGGGCTTTGTTCCCAAACCACCTGTGGGCTTTGTTCCCGAACTGTGTTTCCATTCTCGGAGTGCCATTCCCGGCTTGTTCATTCTCGAACTCTGCTCCATTCTCGGAGTGCCATTCTTGGCTTGTTCATTCTCGAATCTGCTCTATTCTCGGATTGCCATTCTCGGCTTGTCCATTCTCGAACCTTACTCCATTCTTGGATTACCATTCTCGGCAAAACTGATACTGAACTAAAGTGGGCCTCGCCCTTAGAGTGCCATACTCGGCCAGACTGATTCTGAACTAATGTGGGCCTCGCCCCTAGAGTGCCATACCCGGCAAGACTGATTCTGATAATGATGTGGGCCTCACCCCCAGAGTGTCATACCCGACAAGACTGATAATAATAAAGATGTGGGCCTCGCCCCCAAAGTGTCATACCCTGCAAGACTGATACTGAACTAATGTGGGCCTCGCCCCCAGAGTGTCATACCTGGCAACATTGATACTGATAATGATGTGGGCCTCGCCCCCAGAGTGCCATACCCGGCAAGATTGATACTGATGCTAATGTGGGCTTCGCCCCCATAGTGCCATACCCGGCAAGACTGATTCTGATAACGATGTGGGCCTCACCCCCAGAGTGATGTGGGCCTCGCCCCAAACTGATACTGATATGGGCCTCGCCCTTGGGACTCATCCCCAAGACTGAAACTGATATGGGCCTCAACCCTGGGACTCATCCCCGAAACTGACTGATATGGGCCTCAACCCTGGGACTCATCCCAAAAGTTGATTCATTTCTGAAACTGACTGTACTGTTGCTGCTTCTGATTGGCTTGTCTTTGACGCTTTTCTTTTTCTTCTTCAAAACCTGCGAAAAAAAAAACAAACAATGTGTGTATGTGACGTGTATGCATGTATGCATGGATGTATTTCCTATTCCGATGGGTTAGGTCTTCTTTGTGCTCCACGGTGCTTTTCGCCTACAAAAGTATTTGGTCGCTCCCTGGGTCTGCTTACAATTTCTTTCTGCCAGTTCTCTTTTGGTGATTGCTCTGTTCTTCTCTCTGGTCTCATGGCTCAAGTTCTCGTTATATCCCTTATCCGCGAGGTGGTAGACTGGTCGCCCCTATTCTTGATTTATCTTTCTGCTCTCCGCTGTTTGCACTTGGTCAAGATGAACCACATGGTGGGGCCTTCCATATCATCATACTATATTACATACTACGAAATAGTCCCAATAGTTACAAATATTATTGCCCTCAAAGAATGCTCAGTATTGAAACTAGAGAACCTTCAAAACACTCAACGCAACTCAATCTAAGTCTTTGAATAAACGATCTAAGCCAGACTCAAAGTGTGTGTGCAAAGGTTCCTTTGCAGATTCATCCCCAGGTAAGCTAACTCAATGATTTTGTTTCACAAAATTGTGGTGGATGGGTCAAACCAACCTAGATGTCTCAATTATGCCTGCAGTCGCTATAGACACATCCAATCTCATCAATTTATAAATAAAAACAAAATTTGAAAATGAGGCTTTGAAATAAGCCCAACTCAACATGTTATTATTTGGATTTTGTTTGAGATTCTAAAGGGTTTTTTCTCCACAATTAAAGTGCAAGATGGGTTAGATTGAATTGCAACTCAACCCGTGCCCAGTCCTAATTGTGGTCATTGGTCAAGAATATAATTGTCCAAAAGGGAATATGTTTCTCTTTTTTGAAATTAAAAAGATGTTACTTATGAATTTTAAATTAAACTTTTTGGGTATATATGTGATTTCTTTTAGAAAAGAAAAAAAGGAAGAAGAAAACCAGATTCTAGAAGACAGATATTAGAATTTTGATTTTTCTAGTTGCATAATGTAAGGCGTTTGATTGGTAAGCATCATGACGAAACGCAAATATATGAATAAACAAATGGCCAAAGTGATTGCAACGCAAATGGCAGAAAGTGAGAGGCCAAAAAAAAAAAAAAGGGGGCATTGCTTGCGGAAGAAATTAGAATTTTATTGCTTTTGAGGATCAAAAGTTGAAAGCATTTTAGCTTTCAAGTCAAAAGTAATGCTTACAAATTGATCCCAAATGATGCCTTCTCTTTTGGAGAAAGGAAACAAAAACAGAATATGTAGTAATTATATTCGAGCCGATATCACTTTATAATTTTGCCCCGACGTAGAAATGTATTATCCGTCATTCTTGATCGTTTTTATTAAGTAATGAAATTTTTATTAACCGTAGGAAAATATATAATCAACCACGTACGATCAAATTTATAAATCATTTATTATTTCAGTTGATATGAAAAATACAATGGTGGAAGTTTACAAAATAACTTTAGGTACATTTGTTGTTTTGTTGACTTTTGAATCATGAATTTTACTATAAATAGGAAGCTCATTTGTGAGCTTAATTCATCCCAAAACATTAAGCTTCAAGTGAATAAAGCTTAGAGATTGTAGAGAGAGTGAGGTTTTTTTTATAAAATTTTGTAAACACTTTATAAAATTTATTTTTGTAGTAATAGAATCGTTTTTCCTCATAAACACTCTTCAGTGATAAGAGAATCACAGCAAGTGGTATCAGTAGCTTTGGTTATACATTGGGATTGTAAAATCGAAGAACGGAACTCGGTTTGAAAATTCGGATTTCGGAAAAGTTGTCAAAAATAAAATTTGACCATATCATTAACTTGTTCACGTCGAGACGAGCACGCTGGTATTTTCTAGCGATCAAACAGAGGTCCAGGGGGTCCTCAAGCTCGTGCACGCGTCTGGTAGAGAAAAGTCACGCACTGTAGGAGGTTGAAGACGACCACGTCAGTGTCACGTCATCGACACATCAACGCACAATCAGCATCACATCATTGCACATTCATCAACACGTCATCGCCACGTCAGCATCCGGTCCAACTTTTTCCACGTCAACAAACACGTGCAAACACGTCAGGATACCTCTGATTTGTGAAAATCAGCCCCGATTTTGTCCTATTTTCATTTTAAACTTAAACTTAAAATGCAAGTGGAAGATTCATCTTCTGGTGCGATGATCAAGCTGACATCAACAAATTATTCCCTCTGGAGGCTTCAGATGTTAGATTATTTACATTGTAAATGTTTGTTGACATTATCGAGGTGAAGAGAGTGAGACCAGAATCTGTTAAAGAGTATGACTTTAATAAATTCAATAACAAAACTCTAGGTTAGAATAGGCAGTGGATCGGCCACAGTGTCTTCCACCACGTAGCACATGATATAAATGCTTATGAAATGTAGATAGAATTGGAAGACATATTCCAGGCCAAGACAACTCGGAATAAAGCCTTAATAATGAGGCGTTTGGTGAACCTAAATCTACTGAGTGGAACTTTCGTTACAGAACACACCAATGAGTTCCAAAGCCTAATGAACCAGTTGTCTGCAGTAGGCATACAACTGGGAGATGAAATTCAAGCCCTCTTACTACTCAGTTCTCTTCCTGATAGCTAGGAAACATTGGTGGTTACTCACAGCAATTCGGCTCCAGGATGCAAACTTACCATGTTTATGGTAAAAGATACCTTGTCAAATGAGGAGGCCATAAGAAAAGACGTGGGTGCAGATCAGACACATGTTAGTGTTCCTAGAACATGCCAAGGATCTCTAAGAGTGATTCGTGTGTGAATTATCAAGTGAGTTACGGAATTAACTTACATTGATTGGATGAGTTCAAAACTTTCCATGGATGTAGGTGGAAGCTCCAAGCTTTCTTGAGTGTTTCCAACACTTGGGTGAGTTTCCCTATCACCTTGATTCACTCCTTATGTGCTAGCAAGAACAAATTTTGAAAGAAAAAATTGCCCCTCCAAGAGTGGAAAGTTTCGTCCAATAGAGGTGAGGAAGAGAGAGTTTGTGGTTTTTATGTATTTTGTTTCTAAAACCATTTTCAAAGTCAAACTCTAAAAAATGTGTATATACTTTTCAAAAAGAAATACAAAGTGTGTTGGACAAGTTTCCAACAAAATCCATCAATCACTTCCATCACCAAAAGTTTATTAATGATGTAAGTGAAGTGGGCCCCACTTTAAATTCAAAATTCAAGTGGGCTTGCTCAACACACTTCGGGTTTAGGTTCGTTTAATCCGATTAAACGAATTTTCCGTCGCGATGTAATTAAATTCAATTTAATTAAATAATAATGCCTAGCAAAATTATTACGCAGGTCGCTTACGAATTAATTCCAAATTAAATCATTCGCTTGAATTAAAATCTAATTTTAATTCCGCATTGAGATCCAATTTCAATTAATATATCTAATATATTATTTTTGCCCAATTAAATAAATTAAATAGAAAAATCTAATTTAACTATTAAATTTATTTTACTGATTAATTCCAAATTAATCGCGTTCTCTCTTCTAGACGAATTTAATCCCAGATAAATTCTCGACGCAATTAATCCCCGATTAATTCTCTCTTTCATAATTAATCCCAGATTAATTTTGTTTGAGTCAAATCTCATCGGTGAATCTTTGGGAAGCGACCCAAGAGATCCCTGAATATGTTGGCAGTAAATACGGTCATCAGACTATCCGAACACGTGCGTACCCGGTACCACATTCTTACCGATTTACAAGACATAGTTGGCTTTTAGCAAAACACCGTGCCTACCCAATTCTCCAGAAATATACTTTAAAGGAATATATAATCTTTATCAGGCATTGTATACAAAGTGTTGCGTATTACGATCCAGTATTGGATGTCACATGCTAGGCCTGAGGCTGGAATTATGTCTGCCCCGTACGAAGCATGTATCGGATCACTAGCAACTAGTCTATTTGACCGGAAAGTCATGACCCAATCATACTTTCCCGATGATTGCAGTACTTTAGAGTACTAGTTCTATATCACTGCGTGATCATCATCTCCATATGACTGAAGTGATACATCCATCTTGACATCACACCCAATACACTACGATTCTTAGTATACCCAGAAGAGGCGTACACAGAACCTGTTAAAGCCCCGAACATTCAAAAACAAAGTATATTGATTATCGCAAGTATTAACGATGCAAGTCTCAGGTTAAGACCAAATACACCTACCCTGATTCCGATTCCCATAGACACATAGTCATACTACCAATGGGATTCCGATGGGTCTATCCAGAGCGAAACTGTTTCCGTACCATCGGTAAACAAAACCTCCTATCACACTTGCATAAGTATCCAATACTTAAATATATAAGAACTATGTCGTTAAGCTTCCATAACGCGCACAAGTGCGATATTAATCTATTCCGCATTATCGATGTCCAGTCTCGATAATACTACGACTAGGGATATTTAATGATTAAACCTTTCGTGGATTAATATTGTCTCATATCTTATTAATCCGGTACTAATCATATAGACTTTTATCATTTATATATCCAAGTAATATAATTAGAAAATGATAAAAGAGCAATTTCCTTTGTCACATAATTAATTTTGTACAAGAACACCATGTTCTTTACAAAATAGTAATGTTATGGGTTATAATTTTCCCACAATCTCCCACTTCGCCTATAGCCAATCACTCATGTGTCTAACACCTGAACTATGTACGGGTCGCTCATGTTTATGCTGAGATATCGCTTTCGTCAGCGGATTTACAAGGTTATCATCTGATGCGATTTATTCGATCATCACATCGCCACGATGTATGATCTCACGAATAAGATAAAACCATCGAAGTACATACTTGGATCATTGATGAGACCGTAATTCTTTAGCCTGTGATGTAGCCTAGCTCAGCTGCTAACAAAACTACTTCTAATCCAATTAGGAATTTTTATAGATCCAAAATACTTCTTTCGCTACCTCAGCCGCATCAATATATTATGCTTTGTCGTTGAATCGGCAACAGTAACTTGCTTGGAAGATTTCCAGCTCATTGTTTCGTTGTTCAAATAAAATATGTACCCTTATTGCGTCTTACAGTCACCTTTATCGGTTAGGAAACTTGTATTGGTGAAACTGGTCACCTCAAGTTCTCATTCTCTATGATTTAAGAAAGCATCCTTAGTTCGTCTAAGATACTCAAGGATGTTCTTAACATCAATCCAGTGACCATCACCTGGATCGGCCTGATTGTGACTCCAAATGCTCAAAGCATATGTCACACCAGGTCGCGTACATTTCTTTCAATGTACGAGTTCTTGGAGAGTGTCAACAACTTTTAGATCTATCCCAGTAGATCTTTATTCCTATAATAAAGGTTGCCTCTCCCAAGTATTCCATGGAGAATTTAATGAAAGCCAAGCTTTCATCGATTGTTAACATGGGAATGTTATTTCAAAGAAATAATACATCATCAATGTATAGGACATCCAATGTCAGTGCGCTCCCAATAATCTTCTTATATACACAGGAATCATTTTTGTTTTAAATGAAACCATATTGTAATATGATCTCATCAAAATGTTGGTTCCAAGAACACAATGCTTGCTTCAATACAAAAATTGATCAAGTTAAATTGCAAACCTTGTTTGCATGTTTTGGCACGAAAAAACCGTCAGGATGTTGTAAACATCCTCCAAAAGGTTTCCATTAAGGAAAACGGTTTTGACGTTCAGTTGCCATATTTCATAAACGAAATATGCAGCACTTGCAAGCATTATCCGAATGGATTTAATCATGGCAACGGGTAAAAGGTGTCGTCGTAATCGACACCATGTTGATGACGATATGCTTTCGCTACATGCCTAGCCTTGTACGTTTTTATGTTGCCATCCACGTTTGTCTTCACCATGAAGACCTATTTGTTACCAATAGGCACAATGCCTTCTGGTATATCAACCAGTGTCCAAACATGGTTGGTATACATGGAATCTATTTCGGACTTCATGGTACTTTGCCATATAGCGGAGTCGATACCTTGTATCGCTACCTCATACGTAGCCGACTTATTATCCTCAATAAGATTAATATTTTTATGAGCTGAGATCAGAAACCCATACCTCTAAGGTTGTTTTCTGACTCTCTCCAACCTACGCTGTTCTTTTGTATTAGAAGATTGTGGAACAGTCTCATCCATGATGAACTGTTCGTGTTCCGTTAAAGATCGGTGCTAGGAACATTATTACTCTGATTTTCATCGAGTTTTACTTTCCTCCCAGTTACCACTGCATTTAGGTATTCCTCTTAGGAAAATCGCATGGAGAGCAACAAATTTATTTGTTCTCTTGTGAGTTGTGGAATTAGTTTCTTTAGGAAAACCAATTACATAATGGGCACTTATCCAATTTGGGTTGTAGTTTGGTATCATCCAAACATATGCCCAGCATTCCCAAATCTTCAGGAATGAGAAATCTGATTTCTTTCCTGTCCATATTTCATATGGAGTTTGTCCAACAGATTTTGACGGAACCTTATTCAAAATAAGTATTGCACTGTTCAATGCGTATCCCTAGAAGGAAATTGGTAGCTCAATGCGACTCATCATTAACCTTACCATGTCCAACAAAGTTCTGTTTCTCCGTACGGACACACCATTCAATTGAGGTGTTCCAGGAGGAGTTCACTGTGAAAGAATACCATACTCTTTCAAGTAATTGAGAAACTTATTGCTCAAGTATTTTCCACTACGGTCCAACCGTAATGTTTTAATACTTTTTCCAGTCTGTTTTTCTACTTCGTATCGAAACTCATTGATTAAATCAAAAGTTTCTGATTTGTGTTTCATAAGATACACATAACCATAACACGATGCAACATTCGTAAAGGTTACGAAATATTCATAACCACCTCTAGCCTAGCTAGACATGGGCCCACTTACGTCACCATGAACGAGGGCTAACAGCTCGGTGGCTCGTACACCTTTTACAGATAAAAGGCGATTTAGGCACTTTGCCTAATGAACAAGATTCATAGACATCATTTGAATTAGGATCAAATCCGTCCTAGTATCCACCCTTCGAAAGTGTGGATATACGAGTCTTGTTAATGTGTCCCAGACAACAATGCCACAAATAAGTCTCATATGATTAATTCAGTCTGAGCCATTTGTCTGTCATGTTATATGTTTGAGATTCATTTATATTCAAAATATAAATACTGTTATTCACATCTAATGTGTATATCTCAATATCATCTTTATAAACAAAACACCTAGTTTTCTGGAACATAAAGGTATACCCGCAACAGGTTAAACTAGATATAGAGACAACGTTTCTAGTCAAACTAGATACATGCCCAAAGGGCAGTTCCAAAACTTAGGTTCCCACAACCAAAACAGTGACTCTCATCCCGTTTCCGACTCGCAGGTCGATCTCATCTGAAGCCAGTCTCCTGCTATTCAGCAGATCCCGCACATCAGTACATATTTATGTACCACATCCAGTATTAAAAATCCAATTTTTAAAACCAGTAGTGGACATGTTTATAACAAACATACCTGAAGCCGGAGCCTTGCCCGTCTTCACTTCCTTTATGTCTGCCTTGTCCATACGGCAGTCACGCTTCCAGTGACCCTGTTTTTCACAATTTAGGCAGACATCTTGGGATATGTCCTTTGTCATCCCAGAAGATTATGACGATTTTGCCTTTGTCCATTTTCTTCACACCCCCAGAAGCCTACGGCCAAGCCTTGTCCTTCCGGGATGTCGAAGTAAGATGCGCCTTTCACTTCTTGCCCTTTTAGAAGCTCTGGCTCTGCCTCATTGAGCATAGCCATTAACTCTCCAAAAGTTTTCTCTTGGTTCATTATGAACCCGCCCTAGCATTCGGGCAGAGACTGTAAGATCAAATATATGGAAGTCTTGGCCTCGTAGGTAATGCCTAGTCAACCTAGCTGTTCGATGTCAACAATCATATGCGATACCTAGTGCTCGACAGATGTACCCTCTGACATACGCGAGCGAAAGAGCTTCTTTTGCAATTCATACTTCTGAGATCTAAGCTTAGATCTGTGAAGATCCTTCAATTGCAACATCATACTATAATGATCCAATACTTTGTTCTGACAACGAAATTGAGGAGTTATTGCGGCAAGCATGACGAATTAAGCACTAAAGTTATCATTACAATGAGTCTTCCAAAGCTCATGCTCTACTATTTGCTCAACTCTGGGCTCAGGCCTGAGAGGTTTCTCTATAATATAGAGTAACTTCTCGGCTTCCAGGACTATCTTGAGATTCATTTCCCAATCTGGAAAATTGTGCCGTTAAAGACATATTTCACCTAGGATTATGTCATTTTACGCTAATCTTTCCAGTTATATTGATTGCTATAGTCCAACTATCCAATCAATAATTTCGGGTACAATTAAATGTAATGATTACTATAGTCCAACTATATAACCAACTACAAATGAAGTAGTGTGTTGTACAGTCTAACTGTTCAACGAAAGCAATATTCAATATTAGTCCAACTAATATATTTATAACACCGATAAATAAATAAAAGAGCGCGTATTGGCAAGTATTTAAACGAAATTGAAAATTTAATACTTGCCTCCAATTATTTTTCGGCTAGCCTCTAACCCTCTGTGGAGTACTCGGGAAACCTAGTTTCCTAGTGGGTTAGGATCCCGTTAAATAACACACAACCTTAACTTTGGCCAACAAGTTGTATGAAACTTAACTGGGTAGATCTCTAAGATCAATTGGATCCTATCCAATTCATAGATCCAGTAGGTGGACCTCCTAGTCCGAAACATATATCCAATATATGTAAATATATCTAATATATTTCCTAACCTATTTCCTCTAAATTAACTAAGCATTGGCTTTAGCTCAACAAGCTTAATGATTCTAGTTAAGCGGGACCCATTGACAGTGGGAAAGCTTCGTAATCGAGGTCGATGAACAAGATGTGACCTTGACTTTGGCCAACAAGTCACAACTACCCAAGACACGCGATATATAACAAAGCTTACGTTGTTCAAACACATCCGCGATAGACAAAGGTCTTGACTTTGGCCAACAAACCAATGCCAATCTTGGATCTTGAGAGAGAACCACTCAATGGAAGGAAAAACACTTAATATTGAATGAGGGTTTTTCCCGTAAATTGACAACCAATTTATTGTCTTTGATTAGGTCTCATCATACACCCTTAAGCATGCATTCTAAAAGCATAATAAGGCGTGAAATAAATTAATAATGATATGCGGATGGATATATAACAAACTTTGTTCCTAGAACAAATCTCTCCATTTCCTCTCTCCCGTTAGCACTATTCTTACTTCTACCCAATTACATAATCCATCAAAGAACCTTATTTACATTGAGGGGAATTCGTGAGAAGAGAAATACAAAGAGAATATAGATAATAGGCTGGACACGCAGGTCTAATTTAATAAATTCTAAATTTATTACAACAATTTCCAAAATTGCCCTCACTCTTCTAATATCCATCCGATATACATTATTCATACAATACATCCAAGTATTCACACAAAGCATGTTATTCAATCAATCTAATCCAATTAATTAATCTTTGAATTAATGATCATCCAATGTTCAAACAACGATTTGATTTGCGCGAGTCCAACTCTTTTAAGAATAAATACTCAAAGTACGTATTCTTGAATTTTATCGAACTACAATTTTAAATCCATTTTAAATTGCATCAAATACTAATTCATATTTAATTCCAAATTAAATAATTAAACTTATTAATAGTGCCTTTTAGACTTAGATTCTAAATCCAATCTTAATGGGTCTCAAAAGCCCAATTAACATCCAATGTCAATTTAATTAAAGTTCAATGGGCTTTTAATTAATTCTTAAGGCATGGGCTTTGGCCAATATGGATCAAACCCAAATGCCAAGGCCCAATTAAGGAATCACCAGTTTTGCCAAAAATCAATTTAGGCCCATTAGGCCCAATTAAATTGTTTAAAGGCCCAATTGCCATATTTGGACTTTATGGAAATGGTTTTAAGCCCAATTGGATCCAACCCAATTGTCATAAACCAAACTTGGCCCAACCAAGCCCATTAAGCCCAATTACAACAAATTAAATTAACACATCATTCCAAATTAACATAATTAATCAATTAATCTAATGTTTCCAATTGTCATAAACCAAACTTGGCCCAACCAAGCCCATTAAGCCCAATTACAACAAATTAAATTAACACATCAATCCAAATTACATATTAATTTAATTAAAGTAAAATTAACATAATTAATCAATTAATCTAATGTTTCCAAAACATTAATTAATCCAATTTAATCATGCTCTTTAATTCCAATTCATGTCCAACACAAATTGAAGCAAAACAATTCATTATAACATGCTTATAGCTCACCGTTTTGATAAGAAATTATCATACAATTTGATTACAATCCAATTAAATCAACATCTAAAATACATTTCATGCCAACAACACATCCAATTGTCTAATTTTCAAAAAATCACCATGAGCATCCTAGGGTATATTTTCGGCCAAGGTGGGAAATTGGGGATTTTTGATCTTATCAATTTTTCTCAATTCCTAAGATGTACAAATCCAATTCAACATCATCCAAACTCAACCAAATAATCAATTTAGGAAAATCAAGCTCCAAACACAAAAATCCCAAATTAAAGTATATAAACCCTAGAATTCAAATCAAACTTAGGATGGCTCTGCTACCATTGTTAATGTTCCTAGAATATGCCAAGGATTTCTAAGAGTGATTCGTGTGTGAATTATCAAGTGAGTTACAGAATTAACTTACATTGATTGGAAGAGTTTCAAAACTTTCCATGGATGTAGGTGGAAGCTCCAAGCTTTCTTGGGCGTTTCCAACACTTGGGTGAGTGTAGGCACTGCATTTTTGCATATAAGTCCCGATGATGAGTCACACATGGAGACACTACCTCTTTAAATTGTAGAAGTCGCAGGAAATGGACGTAGGAAGGGAAGAGTCAGACATTGACATTTTGTTGGATTTAATTCTCTTGTTTAGCTTCGGGTTCGCTTGTTCGACCTCTGTTTTAAAACACATCCTTAGCCCAAACCCCCGCAAGTCACACACCAAGCCCCCACATCACCAAACCACACACTAAGCCCACCAAAATAATCCAAGCCCACGCCCAAGAGACCAAAGTCACGGCCATCACCTTCCCAAATAATCAAATCACACATTAAACACATGCATAAACCAAGTCAAATCCCCTTCCTAAATTAAAGAAATCCCATGGATCTGATTCCTAATTAAATCAAATCATATCCCTAACTAAAAGATACAAATCAAATCTCATCAAATAGTTTCCTAATCCACTTAAATTACATTCCCTAATTAAAAGATACAAATCAAATCATATCCCTAACCAAAAGAGAAGAAATCAAATCAAATTAAAAGATATTCCAAATTAAAAGATATCCCCATAAATGCACAAATCCTTTCCCTATTCACACAAGGATTACCCCTCATTTTCCTATAAAAAGAACCATTAACCCAACCTTAGAACCCTTGGCTCATTCTCACGAAAACACAAAGAAAATAACCTAACTCATTCTCACGAAATCAACCCTAATGTTCTAAGCCTCTCTGACCTCACGCCACCTGCCTCCTTCAACACTCACGTAAGCCTTCAAGCAGCCATACACTCACGCCACCTGCCTCCTTCAACAATCACGTAACAAGCCTTCAACAGCCCCACTCACGCCTAATAAACTCCACAGCAGCCCCTCAACTTCACAAATCAAATTTGTCCCTTCAACCGCCCAAATTAACGCCACAAAACACTGCCCTGACCAGCCCCCAATCAACGCCAAAACCACCCTCACATTCTGCCCAGTTTCACCGCACACTGCCTGCATACTCTGCCCAGTTTTGCTGCATTAAACTGCCTAGAATTTTTACCATATAAACCCCCACAAACAGCCCAATTTTCTGCCCAATTTGTCGTACATTCTGTCCCAAAAAACTACATTGTTTTGACCCCTAAAACTGCCCAAAACTGAACTTTTTTGAACCCCCGTAAAACTCGCAAACCGTAAGCCAAAACAGTCCCACATTACCACAAAATAGTAAGCCAAAATCGTGACCAGAAACAGCCATAAAACAGAGTAAAACAGCAGCCCAAACAGCGAAACAGCGAAGGAAAATGTTTCCCTATCACCTTGATTCACTCCTTATGTCCTAGCAAGAACAAATTTTGAAAGAAAAAATTGCCCCTCCAAAAGTGCAAAGTTTCGACCAAGAGAGGTGAGGAAGAGAAAGTTTGTGGTTTTTGTGTATTTTGTTTCTAAAACCACTTTCAAAGTCAAACTCTAAAAAATGTGTATATACTTTTCAAAAAGAAATACAAAGTGTGTTGGACAAGTTTCCAACAAAAGCCATCAATATCACTTCCATCACGAAAAGTTGATTAATGATGTAAGTGAAGTGGGCCCCACTTTAAATTCAAAATTCAAGTGGACTTGCTCAACACACTTCGGGCTCAGGTTCGTTTAATCCGATTAAAAAAAATTTTCGTCGCGACGAAATTAAATCCAATTTAATTAAATAATAATGCCTAGCAAAATTATTACGCAAGTCGCTTACGAATTAATTCCAAATTAAATCATTCGCTTGAATTAAAATCCAATTTTAATTCCGCATTGAAATCCAATTTCAATTAATATATCTAATATATTATTTTATCCCAATTAAATAAATTAAATAGAAAAATCCAATTTAACTATTAAATTTATTTTACCGATTAATTCTAAATTAACAGTGTTCTCTCTTCTCGACGAATTTAATCCCAGATAAATTCTCGACGTAATTAATCCAGATTAATTCTCTCTTTCATAATTAATCCTAGATTAATTATGTTCGAGTCAAATCTCATCGGTGAATCTTTGGGAAGCGACCCAAGAGATCTCTGGATATGTTATCAGTAAATACAGTCATCGGACTATCCGAACACGTGCGTACCCGGTACCACATTCTTACCGATTTAAAAGACATGGTTGGCTTCTAGCAAAGCATCGTGCCTACCCAATTCTCCAGAAATATTCTTTAAAGGAATGTATAATCTTTATCAGGCATAATATACAAAGTATTGCGTATTACGATCCAGTATCGGATGTCACATGCTACGTCTGGGGCTGAAATTGTGTCTGCCTCGTACGAAGCATGTATCGGATCACTAGCAACTAGTCTCTTTGATCGGAAAGTCATGACCCAGTCATACTTTCCCGATGACTGCAGTACTTTAGAGTACTAGTTCTGTATC
>SKCR01037784.1:0-95545 GCA_019454045.1 Zanthoxylum bungeanum
AAAAGAACTTACTTGAACCGTAGACTCCTCCAGTCCTCCCTCCAATCTACAAGCTTTTCTCCACGTTCCAAAGAGCCACCCAAGTGTGTGGCCTCCAAAGATGCACACACCAAAGCCAAAACTCAACGGCAAGACTACGCCTTGAGTGCACAGGTATTTTGCCCTTGGTGCTAGCCTAGGCAAATACCTCAAAACTTTTAACTCGAGGTTCCTCTAGTCAATTACACTTAAGGATCCTCGAAATCAGTGGCTTACTCTTAAACTTTATAGTTCTCACTTATATAAACCCAATATATGAAGGTTTGGTGCAAAAATTTGTGAAGAATTCTTTGGGTTTATATAGTGCTCCAAAGACAACAAATTAATTAAGAATCCGATGTGGGATAAAAGCTAATTTAATCTTAGCCATTGGATCTTAATTTAGTGGTTTAATGAGATTATAAAAACCCTAATAAGAGTTTAGGCCGAATTGGAATTCAAAACAAATAACAAAAAAATAAAAAAAATTACTATTCACGAGTTACTATCCACACTACTATTCACGTGAATGGTAACTTTTTTATTTTTTATTTTTTTTTTTTATTTTTTGTTTATTCCAATTCCTAAAGTACCCATATCGTCATTCACCAAGCCCTAAGCCACTATGGAACCTCATAAATGATATGTTAAATAATTAAACACATTGAACCATTTATGAACAATTCCTACAACAATCATATATGCTGTTAAATATGTACAGTGCACTGTTAACCATTGATTTCGACTTTGTTGTGTGTGACCTTTTGGGTTCCCCTCAAGTTGGACATGAAATGAATCGTGATAATTTAATCGAACATAAATTATCCTCCGATCAGATGGTCGTTCGATTTCAATGACCAAGGTTGACATCTAGCAACATGCCAAGGCCCCAAAATGAGAAGGAAAGATATGTATACCCATTCTGTATGTGATTTACATATGATACGGTCCATCGCCTCACTGTATCCCCACCTATTGACCTATGGTACGGAAAGTGTCTACCCATATGGTCAAAGTTATGTTGTTGATAGTATCATGAATCGTGCTAACCCAAGAATCTCACATGATTCTTCCGCTGTGGCCACAGTCTCAAGCACTGATCACACATATCAACCCGCGAACTGGAATACTACTCTTATAACCAAATGTTATCCGAGAGAGTGGCGATTCTCTGTTGTATCTTTACAAACTTCATGTGTTTCAACAAATGACCCAATCATACCCTTATGACCGGATATTTTGAACCGGGGAAGGAGAATGTCAAAGTTATTTGATCCACACATAAGATTGTAAAGACCTCAAGTCTAAGGACTAGTCATATAATTGATACATGAAAGTTCTCACAGACACATGGGATAAACACTCCATATGAAAACTTTCGGCGGTCAGTTCGATGGACACGAGGAACTCATGCATCCATGTGATACACCAAGCGGACGGATCTCCGCTAGTAGCCTATGAGATCGGCTACCCCACTTAAGGGCGGATCATATCATCATGTTAGTCTCTCCGATTTGTGAACGCCCAGATTATTCACAAAACTATGACTAAGAACATTTAAGAGTAATGATTCTCATAAGGCGTGGAAGTCATCGTCTTATTACTCCAAGTGCTTTATTACAGTGTTGATGATTCATATAAGTTATGTAAGACATGTATAATAAAGATTACCATTTTATTAATTAATGAAAATATTACAAATACATGTACATATAGCCCATCCACAAGTTGGGTATAGGGCATATTCCTAACAGATCCACCTTCATCCACTGTAGCAATACTCGCTAAAAAGCCCTTACACCCCTGTCTGATCATTCTGCAAGCCGACATAGCAGAAATGATAGGTGCCACAACTCGACTACGATCACTGATTACCTTGAATTCCCTGTCATCTGACTTAAACCTCACTTCCTTGCCGCTACAATCGATAACGGCTCCATGAGCTGTCAGCCAATCCATCCCTAAAATCAGGCCGAAGTCCTTCATCCCTAACAGGTAAAGTACAACTGGGAGTTGTCTCCCCTTAATCTCCACAATCAATCCCCTGTATATTGTATCTATCCTGATGTCCTTCCCCGAAGGGAGACTCACAACCAAATGAATCCTGTTGGACTCCGCTACACTACCCAAACAAGAAATACAAGCAGTGGCAATAAAAGAATGTGTGGAACCTGTATCAAAAAGAGCTCGGACAAGTGTACCTGATACTCGAACTATACCAGATACCGCTTCACCACCATCATGTACCTTCTGCTCTGTCATGGAGAAAACTCGTCCCCTGTCAGCATCAGGTGCACTATATGTCTGAGATGTATGTCCTTTACCACCATATGCTCCACTCGGAATCCCTCTGCCTCTACCCTCTGGAAAACCCGAGCCTCGCCCATGACTACTACCAGAAATGGTCCCTCTACCACGTCTTGCTGTCACCGCTCCTCCTGCTGGTTGATCAACTCCTCGAGATCCATAACCAGCGGTATAATCTCTGTATAAATGCCCAACCTGCTGACACTGAAAACATCTTTTTCCCTTGTTGCATTGTGTGTTGATATGTCCCTCCTGGCCACAATTATAGCATCGACGTGTGCTAGTCGGTCGAGATGCTACACTCGCTGCATTCTGATCAACAGATGGTACTGTGCCTCTACTATAGACCTGCTCAGTCCGACCCCCACGGAACTGTCCTCTAGGAGGTGCACTTTGTGTGCCTCTGCGTGGTACCCCACTGTGTCTCGGATGTGGAGAATATTGTCTACTATTAGGTCTACCCTGTCTCCCATCAGAAACCTCATCTCACCCCATCTTCATGCTGTCTCGGAAGGCTGCTATGTTCTCCCTCTCGACCCTGATGTCACTCTCTACAATCATAGCTCTGTCAACTAGTACCGTATATGGCAGCTTCCCCAAAATCGAGATCCGTGACCTAATCTCCTGTCTCAGCCCGCCCTTGAACTTCTCATATTTGTCTTCTTCTCGCCGAATTTAACTATGGGTAGTACCGAGATAGGGAAATCATCTGCCTCTCATACTCCATCATTGTCTCTGATGGTCCCTGAACCATATGCTCAAACCGACGACACTACTCACTATGATAAGCATAAGGGAAGTACTTCTCATTGAAGGCTTCCTCGAAAATATCCCAGGTGATATACTGAGGCCTTCTAAGTCCATCATCTCTCCAATAATCTGGTGCTCTCAGTCTATCTGTCAGTATAGTCTCAATATGCTTCCACCAGGTCTCCGCCTCACCTCTCATCATAAAGGCAGCAAACATCACCTTCTCTTGATCTGCCAAGTCTAACACACTGA
The DNA here is from genome assembly GCA_019454045.1 of Zanthoxylum bungeanum. Lineage (NCBI taxonomy): Eukaryota > Viridiplantae > Streptophyta > Magnoliopsida > Sapindales > Rutaceae > Zanthoxylum > Zanthoxylum bungeanum. The sequence goes on from SKCR01037784.1 coordinate 3,328, forward strand.
ATATATGCTCAACATCATTCTTCCATTTCTCAGCAGCGAGGGGATCAGCTGTATCATGAAACTGAGGAGGCCTTAAATTAAGAAACTGGTCCAGCTTGTTCACACTACCCTCGTTGTTCGAAGGTACATTAGCCACTGGTCCTCTGGAAACCATCTGAGCAACAACATCAATAAATCTCCCCAAAATATCTTCTAGATTTGTGGCAGTTGGGGGAACTGAAGAAGTGGCATGAGTCATATCAGGTGCAGCCGGAGGAGCCGGGTCAGGTGCAGCTGTAGGAATAACGGTGGGGGAAACTGTTGAAACTACTGGAGGTATGCGTCGAGAACCTTCGCCAACCTCAAAAATCGGCGGAACACCAGATGTAGCTACATTCGGTTCAGGATCTACAAGCTAAGTCTGAAGTCTCTCAATATTAAGCTCTGACACTCTTGCATATCATCGAGCTCTCCCTCTCCCACGTTGAGTATCAGTACCACGGCCACATCCAGACATTTTCCTATAAACACAAAACTATTATTTAATACTCTCATCTAATGCAAGGTGTCTACAGAATCTATAACCTACGCTCTGATACCAAAATTTGTCACGACCCCCTTCCTATAGCGGGCCCAACCCTAGAAAGGGGTCCGCGAATCACTTCAGCTCGAGCACCTATATGTCATACAATTGAACCAAAAGTTCGCAAGAAATATAATATCCCATAAAATGCAATCCAAATAAATCTCAATAAGTGTTTACACCATAATAAATGTCTGAAACATGAAAGTCATCCTAAATGTCCTATCTCAAAGCCAAAAGAAATGTCTGGACCAACCCGACTGACGGCTGTGACAAACGAGTCAAATCCTGGTACTGATACTGCTACTGTTGCGCTGGCGAACTACCTGGGATGTTTGGGAAATTGGGGGGTGAGCTTAAAGAGCTCAGTAAGTATAAACACTCATACTTTCAACATGACCTCACCAACAAAATATATATATTTGATAGTGAATATATGAAAATAAACAGTTAATATATATATAACAGCTAACTCAGGCAGAACATACTCACAACAACACAATCTCAATCAAACAAGGTTTGCTATCCGGATTCGATATAATAATGGATTGAAACCATTGGGAGAGTCCCTCTCTTACCCCCAAGATTTCCCACCATATAATCTCGCATAAATATGCAAGAGGGGGATTGAACCACACGCCTTTGCTAATCTCGCATAAACTCACATAATCCGACCATTATCATACTAAATCTGGAAGCACAACAATCATCTCATACATCATCCAATATAATACATCTCATCGCATTTCATCCATCAACTCATCTCAAAGTCACACAATACTCAACACTTCGATTCATATTACAAGCATACAATTTATACTCAGAAGTTATATTCACAATTTACGTTCTCATGCTATCAATTACTCAGTCAATTTTCCAACAATACATATGTAAATATATTTATATTATATTACTAACTCACATAGCAAACATCAATCAACAAACATTTATGTTAAGAGAATCATCATGCTTTGTACTTACCTCAATCCACGCAAAACTCTCTATATCTATATGTCCTCGCTAAAATCTGGAAAAAAGTGTAAAAATTACGATCAGGTCCCTATATTTTACTAAAATTATGATTTTACCCCTAAACTTTCCAAATTTGCAATTTAACCCCAATACTCTTCAATATTATCAATTTAGTCCCAAAACTTCCAATTATCTCATATTACTCACTAAAAATCAGAATTCACTCATTTAGGTCCCTAAACATGCTAAATTACGAATAAGTCCAAAATTCTCAAAATATTATAATTACACCCCTAAAACTGTAAAATATAACGTACCGAGCTCTAAGGACTTCTGAATTTCAGAACGAGGTGGTCCACGGACAGTACACGTCACGAGGATCACAACGGCAGTGGTGGTAATGGCGGATACTCGACGATTATCGACGAACAATCGGACAACGTTAACTCTCGTTCTAGGCTCGTTTCATGACAACCGAATGTCTGAATTGGGCAAATGAGGTGTCTAACCCGCGTATCTCGAAGAGGTGAAGATTCTGGTCCGGGAGGTGTCGATCACGCACGGCGGCGCATGGGGCGCATGAACCGACCGCGAGGCGGGGCGTGGAGGCGCGTGTGGCAGGTTCACAGTGCCTGTCCGGAGGCGTTGGATTCGTCTCGGTGAGAGGATTCTCCAGATGTGGTCACTTGTCGGACACAATGATCGGAAGACGTTGAACGACCCTTTCTCTCTCCTGTCAAACTTTCTCTCTCTTCTGGTTTCACTTTCTCTCACTACGAATCTGTTTCTCTCTCTCTAACTACTCAATGATTTTTCTGGAAAAATTTCTATTCCCTATTCCTCTACTGAACAATCATTATACTCTATTCTCTTTGGTTTTATAATGATAACACACATTCCATAAGATTTTGTGTTTAGGTTGATAATTATATAAATAGCCAAGGTTTATTTCTCTTATGTTTGTTACTGCTGGGCAAGGAAATCAGGAGTAGTGGAGGTAAGGGAAAACAAGAGAATAGGGGGAAGTTAAGATAATGGGATAAATTTTATTTCAAAAAAAAATAACCACTTGAGATAGGGCTTCACACTCTCCTAAATTTTTTTTTACTATACAAACTCATTTCAATTAAGGATGAGAATTTGGACGGATATTTCAAATATATGACAATGTATTTGTAAAATAAAAAATTTGATATCTGCGGTTTAATATATGTACTAGATAGTCTTCGAATATGAAATAAAGTATTGCAAATGATATCAGACAATTGCATATATCAATATCGGTCTTATCGAATAGTCGCTATTTGTCCAGTTATAACTAAAGATGATATTATATAATTTGCTTGAGTTAATATTGATTTTTAAAATTGTATTTAATCATTAGTGTGTGTATTGAAATTGATTTTCTAAATTTTATTGAATAAATTGGTATTAAATTATTGGATTTATATTAAATGAGCCAACTATATCATATATTGTATATCCGTTAGTATATTTTCAATTTTCTGATTGGTGAATTTTCTTGGGGTAATAATTTTGGTTTTTTCTTCAAAACCAATTGTTTTAAAATTTACTCAGTGGGCAACTCGATAAATTTAAGAGAGGACTTTCAAATCCGTTGCTTGTGGCCCACCCACCGAGTCAGGTGCAGAATCGGGTGGTGAGCTTCATGTGCGTTTTTCCTTTCGTCAATTATGGGTCCGCTCCTTAAATTTTTGTATTGTTGTGTGTTTAAAATAATAAAAAAAAAAAAAAAAAAAAAAATCGATGATGAGAGAGTGCAATAATATAATTATCTGAAAAATAGCTCGGACGGCCGAAGAATGCATATACCATTTTAAAGCTCATATACTGTTTACGGGTGTTTGCGGTGCGGTTCGGGTATTTTTTTTTTATTTTTCACTTCAAATCGTATGAGTTGGCGGTTTGGGAAATTAGAAATCGAAACCGCAAATTTGATAAGGAAAACCGCGGCGGTTCGAGTTGGCAGTTTAGCCGTTTGGGCGGTTCGGGTCGGCGGTTCGAATTATAAATTTTTTAAAGAAAATTTTGTGTGTTTTCACATAATAATTGAAGAGAAAAAATACATAATTTTCATTTATATACTGCATATTATCATATGATCATTAAATATCTTAAATTTCATTAATAAAGAAGAAGAAAAATATAAAATAATATCTAATTTAAACGCGGGTCGGCGGTTTAGACGGTTCAGGTCGCAGTTTAAGTCAAAATTTGGGTTTTGGGAGGTTCGGGTCACAGTTGGGTCAAAACCGCATACCGATCCGAAATTTGCGGTTCGGTTCCAATTGACCCGAAATCATTTTTAATTTTTTTTCAATGTGGTTCGAGTCAGGTTGCGGTTTTACCCGAAACCGTGATCACCCCTAATACTCTTGATGCTTGAATGTCCATTTCCTTCATTCTTAATCCGATCTAACTCCATCCCCAGAACAAATTCGTGGAGATAATAAAATGGTATATGCATTCTTGTTTTGTTGCCAAACACAACCATAATGAAATCTAGAAAACATTAATGGACAGGATTAACCCATTTTTATTTATTAGAGGAGATAATTAATAAACACTGATTTTATTTATAGACGTCAGTGCTCGTGCATGCATGCATACATGCAAGTCTCCTTAAGCATCGTACACTTCATGGGAAGAACCCTCGTTGCAGAGCTCAGTGCATGCATTCCTACAACGTACTGCTTCTTCATCAGCATCTATATATTGTCCAACCCCAAACAAACAAAACAAAACTTGCATTAGAATTATTTAATTAATTCATATACATAAAGGAAATAATATAATAATAATAATTTTTTTACCAGAGTTCTTGAGAGTGCTTATGGTAGAACACTTGGAGGATGAACAGCCCAACATGCAGTAGAATTTTGGATAATCAGGGGGACATACAGTACCAGGAATAATTTTACAACCACATAATTTGGCACATGTTTCTTGGCTGGCGCCAGTTAAACGGCAGACATTATAGCAATTTCTTGCCGTAGTGGTCTGGCAGCAGCTCTTAGCCTCGATCTGTGCCAAAATCGTACCAAGTATGAGAAGAACAATAAAGGAGGCTCTCGTAACTTTGGCTTCCATCTTCATTCTACTTCTTGAACAAGAGATTAGAGAGTGGGGTGGGAAGAGTAGTAGCTAGTCTCTCTCTATATATAGTGTGGAATGGGATATGTATGTATTGACAAGATTTTGCTTATCCCAAATCTTATCATCATCTCGTGGGTACCACAATATATATATTTTTACCAATATTAAAATTAAAATGTGAATCACGTGTGTATTTGCGTGACCGTGTGGATGCGCGAATGATTGACGTAGATTTTCTGAGGAGGAATAATTCTTCGGTGCAAGGAGGTATGAGTGATGTGGTATATATCATCAACAAATTAGAAAATGACATGTATAATTTAATATATATTTTTTAGTTGTTTTTTAATTTTTTAGCACCCGAGGATGACGTGATACTTCTGTTGCATTGTAGATTTTTTCAAGAGAGACCATGAAATATGGGGTATTGCTACAATACCCTTGGGTATCAAATACCCAATGGTTGGTAGCATTAAAAAACAAAAAAAAAAATGAGAGTAACTGGTTGCAACAACCGGTTGCAACCGGTTACTCTCAAAAAAATAATTTAAAAATAATTTTTTATTATATAAATTATAAAATATTAATAAAAATAAAATTATAAAAAAAAATTATTGTAAGTTTTTAAAAATTTATTTTTAAAAAATACTGAAAAAAATAAAATAATATAAAAAATTTATTTTTTTATAATACTGATAAAATAAAATAATATAAAAATATATTGCATATTTATTGGTAAAAGTTACACGTTTAATGCTAGAGGTTGCATATTCAATGGTCATAGTTACAGGTGCGATTTTCGAGGCAGATGCAGTTGCATGTTATTGCTAAAGTTACAAGTCCAACGGTTTCATTTTGCATGTTTATTGCTAAAGGTTTCATCTTCGAAATATTGCATATTTATTGGTGAAAGTTGCAAGTTTAATGGTGGAAGTTGCATATTCAACGGTCATAGTTGCAGATGCGATTTTCGAGGCAGATGCAGTTGCATGTTATTGCTAAAGTTACAAGTCCAACGATTTCATTTTGCATGTTTATGGCTAAAGGTTTCATCTTCGAAATATTGCATATTTATTGGTGAAAGTTGCAAGTTTAATGGTGGAAGTTGCATATTCAACGGTCATAGTTGCAGGTGCGATTTTCGAGAAGATGTAGTTGCATGTTATTGCTAAAGTTACAAGTCCAACGGTTAAATTTTGCATGTTTATTGCTAAGGTTTCATCTTCGAGATATTGCATATTTATTGGTGAAAGTTGCAAGTTTATGGTGGAAGTTGCATATTCAACGGTCATAGTTGCAGGTGCGATTTTCGAAGAAGATGTAGTTGCATGTTATTGCTAAAGTTACAAGTCCAACGGTTAAATTTTGCATGTTTATTGCTAAAGGTTTCATCTTCGAGATATTGCATATTTATTGGTGAAAGTTGCAAGTTTAATGGTGGAAGTTGCATATTCAACGGTCATAGTTGCAGGTGCGATTTTCGAGGCAGATGTAGTTGCATGTTATTGCTAAAGTTACAAGTCCAACGGTTACATTTTGCAAGTTTATTGCTAAAGGTTTCATCTTCGAAATATTGCATATTTATTGGTGAAAGTTGCAAGTTTAATGGTGGAAGTTGCATATTCAACGGTCATAGTTGCAGGTGCGATTTTCGAGGAAGATGTAGTTGCATGTTATTGCTAAAGTTACAAGTCCAACGGTTACATTTTGCATGTTTATTGCTAAAGGTTTCATCTTCGAGATATTGCATATTTATTGGTGAAAGTTGCAAGTTTAATGGTGGACGTTGCATATTCAACGGTCATAGTTGCAGGTGCGATTTTCGAGGCAGATGTAGTTGCATGTTATTGCTAAAGTTACAAGTCCAACGGTTACATTTTGTATGTTTATTGCTAAAGGTTTCATCTTCGAAATATTGCATATTTATTGGTGAAAGTTGGACGTTAATTGCTAGAGGTTGCATATTTAACGGTCATAGTTACAGGTGCGATTTTCGAGGCAGATACAATTGCATGTTATTGCTAAAATTTCAAGTCCAATGGTTTCATTTTGCATGTTTATTGCTAAAAATTTCATCTTCGAAATATTGCATATTTATTGGTGAAAGTTGCAAGTTTAATGGTAGTGGTTGCATATTCAATGGTCATATTTATGCGCCCTAGCACAAATATTGAGTGATTTTTTCTTTAAAATGATTTAATTTTTTGTTTTTCAATTTTAAAATATTTGTTGCATCTTTTAAGGTTGAAAGTTGCATCTTAATGGTGAAATTGCATATTGATGCTGTGAAGTTGCATGTATTAGTTATATCTAACATTACAAATTATTCAATATCATGTTTATTACTTCGATTCGATCTCGATTTCGTGTTTAATGATTATAAACATTAGGGGTGGCAATTTTTGGTAAGGATTTCGTTTATTTATTCGATTCTATTCGCTTTAACCCGAATGTGAGTTTCATTCGGGTTAAAGCAAATTGAATCGAATTTATATGAAAGGTATTTAGTATGAAAATTAATTTTTATTAGTTTTTCGTGTATGATTCGTTTTATTATTTTCTTTTATCAGTTATTGGTATTTTTCAATTAAGATTCCAGTAATTATGGCTAATTACCTTTGAAAAAAATAATTTTTGGATATTAACTAAATTTAATGAGCATGGAGGATAATTTATAAATTATTTGTAGAAATAATTATTATTTCATATGGTGGCATCATTGCATGTAGTCTTTTATTTCGTTCTTGGATGACATTTCTTTTGTTGTAATTAGTACGTAGTAAGCATGCTGGATGTTGTATATTTAATGGTTATAGTTATGCGCCCTAGCACAAAATTGAGTGGTTTTTTCTTTAATTGTTAAAAGTTGCATTTGTAATGGTCATTATTTAATTTTTGTTTTTCAAGTTTAAAATATTTGTTGCATCTTTTAAGGTTGAAAGTTGCATCTTAATGGTTAAATTGCATATTGATGGTTTGAAGTTGCATGTATTGGTTATATCTAACAATTACAAATTATTCAAAATCATGTTTATTACTTCGATTCGATCTTGAAGTCGTGTTTAATGATTATAAGTTAATACAAAAAGATGAAACATCACAAATAATAAGCACATATTATTAATATTGATATCTATTTATGGAATACGAATTTATGTCAATATTAAATTCGGTTATAATTACTAAAGTTAATGAGCATGAAGAACAATTTTTATATTTTGTTCATAAATTTTTATTAATTACCTAAGATGAGCATTTTTTTTTGAATGAGCACAAGTTAATAATCATGAAATCTACTTATAATTTTCGTTAATTACATATGTTAATGAGCATGCAGATGGGTTTTATACTTTTTGTTTCCGCTTACAATTTGTATTCATTACGACAATTATTATTTCGATTCATTTATTAAATGAAACGAATCGATCTCGATTTCGTCTTTAATTGTTATGAGTTTGAAGAAATGTATTCGTTTAATAAATGGCTAATTACCTTTGAAAAAATAATATTTTTCAATTAAGATTCCAGTAATTATGGCTAATTACCTTTGAAGAAATGTATGCATGTTTCATTATCATTATTTAATTTTTATATTTGAAGCATAAAATATTTATTGCATATTTTATGGTTGAAAATTGCATCTCAATGGTGAAATTGCATCATTCAAGCTAAGGTAAATTGAAAATTTGTCATTAGCTTAATAAACAGTGGTACCTAACTATAACTAGAGCTTTGCTCTAAATTTGTTGGATAGAGCAAATTGTTTACGGAAGAACGCTATCCTTCATATATAATGCATGTCGTGTGAAGATCAACTAAGAACATACAAGCTCTCTCAAGTAAACTATGGCACGAAATTCGACTGGGATTTTGCAGAAACATGAAACCAGCAATCAAACAATCTATCATTCTATAGATGCCAAGAGTCACCAAAACGTGTTATAATATGTATTACTAGGTTGTCTAGAAACATGAATTTTTTGTAGTAGATTCAAAAGGGTTAAGATTATCATCCATAAGGTGACGTGAGGAATCAAGAAGAAACTTCTGAAACTATAGAAAAATAACAAACTGTATCCACAATTAAGAATGAAATTAATAGAAACCACAAAATTCACACAAAAAAAACAACACGAAATTAAGTATAACATTAATTTTGCTGGCAGTAAGACCAATCCAAGATAAAATAATTGTGTCATATGTTCAAACAAAACACTTCTAAAAGTTTGCATTTTTGCAGGCATTAAATCAATGAAAGCAATGTGAGAATTACAATAACTTCTCCAGATGTACAAACATTTGTTTTGACAACCAAACCTCTCTAAGCTTTTGAAGTACCACCATGGTCCCTCTCAACGCTCCACAAGGGCCATTGGATCACAAAATCATTCACTACACTTGGGACATACATCTACTGTCACCTTTGGACAGGCTTGATTGCTGCACCTATCACGAACTTTCTCAACATGTTCTATTAGTGATGTAAGGGAAAAGCTTTCCCCACACTGCGGACACAACTCTGTTCCCCCATTACCGCTGCTGCTCTGCCCCGCCCCATCCTTTGATATCTGTAATTTTTGGCTAATTTCATTGCTCAATTTTGCCATGCCTGCTTCAGCTGATGCTCGGAAGCTTGAAGCTGCAGTAAGAATGCCCGAGGTCCACTTGGGTGAAGATGTGGCTGGAGATTATTTGGATTTTGGCTCTTCTTCTCCACTCTTATTTAAAAGATTCATAAACTCAAAACCAATGTCTACTTTCTTGGGGCCGGGAAAACAATGTTCAGGTCCAAACCTGTGCTTCAAACAATGGTCAACAGTGCAATCCCTACACTTGATTGTGTTTGAGAATACTAGAACCTCCCTACAGCCATAAACAAGGCATTTTCTCTTCTTAGTAACTTTGTCATAGTTTGATGGATCACAATCAACATTAACATGATTGACCCAAGTTATGTATGGGTTCTCATCCGGTCTCAAACGAACCCCATTGGCACAAAGCGGACAAATTACAACTGTGACATCATGTCTCTCAGCTTTTGAACATTGGTGTTAATTGTAGCTTCGATGCTCCAAACAAAATACCTGTCAAGGTTTCATCATTACCATTAGCACATACCAACCTAATTTTAGCAATCTACCTTTGTATCAATACCAACCTAAGTTCATAAAATACGCAAGAGTTCATCTTTAGTCAACACAAACATTGACCAATAAGGAACATACAAAAATTCCACATAAATTTTAAATTTTACTCACAATCCAATGTTCATAAATCTTCGGAAATATACCCACAAAAAGGAATGATGAGATATATACTTGGAAACCCTCATTCACTGTGTTTAACTGCCAATTGAATTTGACAATGAGACGTCGCCAACTCTTTGGATCCCACAAGATAGTGGTGTTTAAAAGCAAATCCTGATATATCAACGTGAAACCTACGATAACAAATCACCTAAGATAAGTAAGACATTAATCTGCAACAAAAACATGAGAAACAAAATCAAACCAAGCAGTACAACAAGTTTGGTCAAAGAAGAGTGTACAGACAAGAGTAAAAGAGAATAGGAGACTCATAAAATGCACGCATGATATCAGAAAATTTAAAGGATGGATGCTGGAATCGATATTTTTGAAAAGCAAATCAAGTAAATCATTTACGCAAGTGTTACTTGATGAACAAAATGAAACTCTAATGATGACAGCATATTATCAGGCACTTTTAAGATAGTAAATTGGGTAACAATAAACAGAAAAAAGTAGCCAACTCTAGATATTCAATAGATCCACCAAATCATTAGTGTCTATTAATCAAAACAAAAGAGCAGAAGCACACAAAAGGTCAAAGAATCCTACAAATTGAGAACTAATTAAATTCTACTGACAACTAACTAAGCAGGAATTACTAAATATTGGTAATCAATATGCATTTCTCTTGTTAAATTAAATTATATAATATGGCATAACTCTAACCCAATCATCTCCGCCTCACTAACATTTAGAAAATAATGTGACAAAAATGTCTTTTTATAACAATTTACAGAAGAGAACAGCCAGGACAATAAGCATAAACAGCTTATGGTAACGATAATACCATGCGATCATTCAATATCAAACAATCATACATAAGAAGGGATTAGCAATTAACAATATCACAACCTTTAGAAATAAAACAAACATTAATTTTCTATTGATAAATGAAGATAACAATGGATCAACTGCTGCATTGGATGATGAAACTACACAAGAAGAACCCCATAAAGGAAAATAAAACAAACATTAATTTTCTATTGATAAATGAAGATAACAATGGATCAGCTGCTGCATTGGATGATGAAACTACACAAGAAGAGCCCCCATAAAGGGACTGTAAATTTTCCCATCGCAGCTCTTTCCTCAACAGAGTAAGTGTTCAAGTTAAGGAATTCACAGCATTTTGTCAAATCTACATCAGGATTACATTTTGAGAGGAAACCTTAAAAAGTGTAGGAATGCCTACATCAAATGCAAAATGAGAAATGTATGGGTAGCAAAATGTCTCGTATATTGTGGGTTCATGAAAACACCTTAAAGATGAAGAAATATTTTAAAAGATCAATAAAGACGAAAATCAAACTCAATTATCATGAAAATGATTTAAAACTCCGACAATAACCTCAAGTATCAACTCAGTTCACCTCTTTGGCAACCATGAAAGTTAGATCCAAGCATTAGGATGTTGAATGATTCAGTAAATTATATCACAATAAATAAATAATTCAAGAACAGAGCAAAGCAATAATCAATTAACAATAATTCAAGAACACAACAAAGCAAGAATCAAGAAACCCTTGTTTCACAAAAAAGAATCAAGAAGTTCTGAACACAAATAGATCTCTGGGAAAAAAGATATCTTAAATATATTTCCATGACTGGACAAACCTTCAAGCAGAAAGCCCCAATCATCAGATCCAATATGTGCCTCTTCCCAACGGAAAATACGTACTTTCTAACCCAATTTATACAAATCAAAAAAAAAATAAATAAAATTCAAACTTCCATTAATCCAAACTCACAAGAGTTAACCTTTTGGTTTTTAGACTCTCTCCTTTTCTTGAGATTATAATTTTTTATCCCCATGGCTTTCTACACGCACACCATCGGGTACTGCTGCTGTCGTGTGGCATCACGCTCCCTCGCCAAGTACAATTTCCACGCGAGCCCCGGCCCGGCCGAGCCGATCTGGTCGAGAAGCTCGTAATCTTGTAACGGCTTCGGCCCGCTGACCTCCTGTACGGTTGTTTCAACAGTCTTTCCGAACACTACAGCGGTTTTGGCTAGGGATTGTGTTAGGGTTTTCATATTGAGAGACATTTTGATTAAATTAACAGAAAAATTAAATTGAAAAAAAAAAATGAGGATCAAATTAGAGAAGAAGCTGCTCTTTGTTCTTTCTAGCAGAAGGAATGATGAGTGAGAGAGAAATTAGGTCAAATAAAAAAATGAGAAGTGAAACCGGATTTACCGGTTACTATAAATTTTATAACATTTTTTTAATTAACCGTTGGATTCACTTTTGAGTGAATCCAACGGCCAACATGCCCCGGGTATGTGATAGCCAGGGGTACTACAGACATGCCCTGAAATATGAGATAGAAGATAAGATTAGTCAAATAAATATGGAGTGTTGGATAATAATTTTAGTTATTTAGATCAAATATTTGATGAAAACTCAAAAATATAGTAATTAATATAAATAGGTGTAACATTTAATGACGTTTATATTAAAAAAAAATGGCACATTAGTAATGCAATATGTTGCAAAAACTTGAGGCATGCATTGTTTACTCTTACACACAAATCCCGAAAGTAAATACACCCCATTATTGTAGCTACAATGATTATTGTAGTATCACTATAGTTACAGTGAGGAAAGTGTATTTACTTTCGGTATATGTACATGTATGTAAGAGTATCATTTTTGTTGTTTTATGGGTGGTTTTTGCATATATTTTTGGAAACCCGAACCTGATATGACAATAGGTTGAACTAGAGTGGGTCAGGTCGGGTCGGTGAGTCGACATTTTTTTTTTATTTTTATTTTTATTTTTTTAATGTATTAATTATTTTGAAAAGTAAATATTAATTATTTTATCATGACATCGGAAATTCTTAAAGAGCAAAAGATTTTTTCCGCAAAAACTCTAATGTATTTGGTGCACATTGGGTGGTGATACTCATACTAATTACACTATATTGCTCCATGTTCATCAGTATACTTCAATGGCTTTTACTAACTGTATCCTGTAATGAATTACGTACACTGATGTACATATATGTACACTGATGTACATATAAGTCGATATTTTTATTGTTCTATAAAAATATATATAATTAAAAATGAGGAAACAAGAATTGATATTCATTAAAAGATATGAGTTACAAAATATATGTATTATATATTTGGAAAATAATTTTAACACATAATACATATATTTTGTTATTAATTTAGTCACTCTTTCATTATCCTTTAACTTGTAAAAGGCCCATTATATTAAAAATTTAAAATTTTCGTCCTAAACAGCAATGGGAGGATCGCCGACTTACAATGTTCATGAAATATCGTGATTTTTTTTTGAAATTATAATTATTTTTTTGTTTTTTTGGGATAACCGGGGTGTCGGGACAGCTTACGCGCACCTCGATTAATCCTCAGATCTGTGTCCTGTACCCTCAGAAGTTTTCCAACACATATCAGGATAAGTCGTTGACTTTTCACACCAGAGACATGGCCCCAAGAAAATACATTTAATGGGATTCGAACCTTGACCTGAGAGGGTTAAACCACTCAAGCCCAAAGTCTTACCACTGATGCAATCCCTGAGGTTGTGATATTATAATATTCCAAAAATGCGTATACAAAATGTAGATAACAATTATTACAATTATTACACGGTAATTGGGAAATCCGAATATGACAAAAATTACAATTATAATTATTATCCTCGGAGCAGACCCTAACGGCAGACCCTGAAAGCGGAGGCAGAGACTGATGAGCAGAGGCAGAGGCAGATGGCAGAGGCTGAAGGCAGAGGCTGACAGCAGAGGCTGAGGCTGAAAGAGGCAGAAGATGAAGCTGAGGCAGAGGCTGTAGCTGAGGCAGAGGCTGTGGCAGATGCTGAGCTGAGGCAGAGGCTGTTGGCAGATGCTGAGTCAGGCAGAGGCAGAAGCTGAAGCTGAGGCAGAGGCTGTTGGCAGATGCTGATGGGGCAGGCAGAGGCTGTTGGCAGATGTGCTGAGTCAGGCAGAGGCAGAAGCTGAAGCTGAGGCAAATCAGAACTTTCCCGAGGCTGTTGTAAAACAACAATATCCTTAAAACAAATTCGTCCCCTACCGTAGGTGCAGTAGAACGTGAGACGATTGTTTCCCAGGATACAACGGAAACGTACGAGAAAGGGCACCACCAGACTCGTATCCAACGAACCACAAAGTGTTTGAACTCTCCTTTTAAACAACAAAGAAAATGATCTTTCGTGTGTGTGCTATGTCTTTCTCTATTTTCTATTTCATATTGAAAACAAGAACTGATGTTGTTTATATAGGAAAAGAAAACACATCTCAATTAATAGAAATTAACTTGCCAATTAAATTTCATAATGGGAGATGTTACACATTGTTGTAACCACTAAGCTAATTAAATTAGCACTAATGGAAATTAAACTATATAACCACCAAGCTAATTAGATTAGCACTTATGGAGATTAAACTTTGTAACCACCAAGCTAATTAAATTAGCTGTTATGGAATTACAAAAGGCTTGAAAATTGTGAACTTTGAGCAACAATTTCTCATTCACCCAAGCATCATTTTAAGCATATGAATATACCATTTCGAAGTACTCACGGAGGAGTATCCGAATCATTCAATAACAACCACTAACACGAAGTGGACCATGCTTAAAATTGAGCCTCAAAATGCTTATAAATAAGCATTTTTCCAACAATCCCCCACATGAATGAAATTGGCGAAAAACGTCGAATAAAATTATTTTTATAAAACATTTTATTTTGACCTAGAAGAGTTCAACGGTTCAACACCTGCATAGGATAGGTAGGCCACAGCCTTTGAACCTTCCCTTGTGAAAATATATCTCATTACTGGCTGACAGTTGACGCGATGTCATTGAACTGTACTGCCGTTCATGTAATTGGAGAACACATATCACACAGATATTTTACCTACACATTTGAGTTCTCATTATTATGTTCATTTTGGCCATGAACATCTACCTGGTTCTGCAAAGTTTCTAAAATTGTGCCCCGTACAATTCCCTTTGAAGCGGCCCCACTTCTCTCTCACATAGGTGATTTCTTATTTAAGAGTATCTCGTAATACTCTGCTCGGATTCCCGACGCATAAGAATCATTAAAAGCTTTTGCTTAACCTCTATCCATACGAGCATCACTGTTTCATTTCATCATAGGAATGGACTAGAGGGTAACCCCACAGTGATCCAATTATGTCTTTTACGAGTAGGTTGTCCCATTGAACCTAGATCTTGGGATCTCCAGTCAACAAGGTTGGGTTTTCCTTCGTAATAAACATTTATCTAATGGGCTTCAGTCCCATTCCCCTCGATGATTTCACAACTAACTCTCTATTTAACCCTTTGGTTAGCGGATCCGCAATGTTATCCTTTGACTTTACATAGTCAATCGAAATAACTCCAGTAGAGAGTAATTGTCTAACGGTATTGTGTCTACGACGAATATGTCTAGACTTACCATTATACATATTGTTATGTGCCCTTCCAATTGCAGATTGACTATCGCAATGAATGCAAATTGCTGGCACTGGCTTAGGCCAACTTGGAATATCCTCTAGAAAATTTCGAAGCCATTCTGCTTCTTCAGCACACTTGTCTAATGCAATGAATTCTGATTCCATTGTAGATCTGGCTATCACAGTCTGTTTGGAGGATTTCCATGATATAGCTGCACCTGCTAGTGTAAACACATAACCACTAGTAGACTTTGAGTCTTTCATGTCAGATATCCAATTAGCATCACTGTATCCTTCGACTACAGCTGGATATCTATGATAGTGCAACCCATAATTACGAGTAAAACGTAAGTACCTAAGTACTCTCACTATTGCTTTCCAGTGATCAACCCCTGGATTACTCGTATATCTGCTGAGCTTGTTTACTGTACAGGCTATATCAGGCCTTGTACAACTCGATAGATACATCAAACTCCCGATCACTCTAGAGTATTCTACTTGAGATATACCATCTCCCTATTCTTTGATAGGTGTAAACTCACATCTAAAGGAGTTCTAGCCACAGCTGAATCATCATCGTTGAATTTACCAAGAATTTTGTCCACATAGTGCGACTGATCAAGGATAAGTCCATCTGGACTTCTCGAGATCTTTATTCCCAGAATGACATCTGCAAGACCCATGTCTTTCATGTCAAACTTGGATTTCAGCATATTCTTGGTAGATTTCACCATTTTGACATTACTCCCGACAATCAGTATGTCATCAACGTAGAGACATAAAATGACATAGCCAACTTCTGTCTCTCTGACATAAATGCATTTATCACATTCATTGATTTTAAAACCATTTGCCAACATGGTGTCATCAAACTTTTTATGCCACTGTTTCGGGGCTTGTTTCAATCCATACAAGGATTTAACTAACTTACAGACTTTCTTTTCTTGTCCTGGAGCTATAAAACCTTCAGGTTGTTCCATGTAGATTTCTTCATCTAAATCTCCATTCAGAAAGGCTGTTTTCACATCCATCTGATGTACCTCAAGATTGCGCAAAGCTGCAATCGCTAGTATCATCCTTATGGAATTTATTCTCGTTACAGGAGAATAAGTATCAAAGTAATCAAGACCTTCACGTTGTCTATAACCTTTAATTACAAGTCTTGCTTTGTACTTGTCAATTGATCCATCTGCCTTTATTTTCCTTTTGAAAATCCACTTGGACCCTAAAGGTTTACATCCTGGAGGAAGATTCACTAACTCCCAGGTGTGATTTTGTAAGATGGATTCAATTTCACTATTGATGGCATCTTTCCACAAGGCACCATCAGCTGACCTTACAGCTTCGTTATAGCTTTGAGGATCATTTTCTAGCAAAAATGTCAGAAAATCTGGACCAAATGATTTTTCCGTTCTAGCTCTTTTGCTACGTCTTAGTTCAGGTTCAACAACTTGTTGATCCTCTGGAACATTAATTTGTTCTCGGTCCTGACTATCTTCATGATAGTCTCATGTGCCCGTTTGTGCACATCTGAATTCAAATTAGTTTTACAAGGAAAAACGTATTCGAAAAATGATGCATTCCTTGATTCCATTATCGTATTCTTGTGAATATCTGGTACATTAGACTCATGCACAAGAAATCGATAAGCATTACTGTTATGTGCATATCCTATGAAAATGCAATCAACAGTTTTTGGTCATATCTTCACTTTTTAGGTGGAGGAATGACTACCTTGGCAAGACACCCCCACACTCGTAGGAATTTATAGGAAGGTACTCTTCCTTTCCACATTTCATAAGGAGTTTTCCCTGCTTCTTTCCGTGGTACCTTATTTAAAAGGTAATTAGCTGATAAGACAGCTTCTCCCCACATAATCTGAGGTAAGCCAGAGCTGATTAACATAGCGTTCATCATCTCTTTCAAGGTACGATTCTTACGTTCCGCAATCCCATTGGATTGAGGCGAATAAGGAGCTGTGGTTTGATGTATGATTCCATTTTGTTCACAAAGTGATTCAAAAGGGAAAACATACTCACCACCACGATCACTTCTTAACTCCTTATTCTTTTTATTCAGTTGGTTCTCAACTTCATTCTTATAGAGAACAAATTTCTCTATAGCTTCGTCCTTGCTTTTCATTAAATACACATAGCAAAATCTTGTGCAATCATCAATAAAGGTAATAAATATTTATTACCGCCTCTCGATTGTATTGAATTAAAATCACATACATCGGTATGAATTAGATCAAGTGGTTCAGAGTTTCTTTCAATACTATGAAAAGATGATCTTGTTAGTTTTGCCTCAACACAAGTATCACACTTATGTTTGTTATCAATTTTAAAATTGGGAATATGATTCATGTTAATTAACTTTCGCAATGAATTAAAATTAACATGTCCTAATCTACATGCCAAAGATTAGAATACTCAACAATATAAGCAGAACTAGCTTTATTGATATTTTTGGGTTTAACAACCATTACATTGAGCTTAAAAAGCCCATCAGTTACATACCTTTTTCCCACATACATCCCATTTTTAGTCAAAACTACTTTATCAGACTCGAACACATCCGGAATCCATGCTTGTTCAGAAGCGATCCAACCAGACCAAGATTCTTCCGTATTTCAGGTACATACAGAACATTGTTCAGAGTCAACTCTTTCCCAGAGGTCATCTTCAGAATCACATTTCCTTGACCTTCTATCTCAGATTTTGCTGAATTTCCCATGTATATCTTTTCCCCATTTTCAGCAGGCTCAAATGAAGAAAACATGCTCTTGTCTGAGCATACATGTCGAGTGGCACCAGTATCAATCCACCACTCTCTTGGGTTGAACCACCAGATTCACCTCAGAAACCACAGCAGAAGGTTAATGTCTGAAACATCTTGAGTCATGTTTTCTAGCCATTAGCCTCTTGTGTTTCTTTTTCTTCTTCGGCAGTCTGCACTCAGAAGACTTGTGACCCATTTTGTCACAGTTGAAGCATTTTCCTTGAAATTTGATTTCTTGGAAACTCCTCCTTTAGGGCCCATCTTTGACCCTTTGTTCTTGAGGTTCTTGTTCTTATGGCCATGTTCGACAACATTTGCTTTGGCCTCATGAGTCATTCCTCTCTTTTTAAAACTCGGTTATCTTCCTCAATTCTTAGCTTAAGAACCAAGTCTTCAATGCTCATTTCTTTTCGCTTATGCTTTAAAAATTCTTGAAATCTTTCCAACCAGGTGGTAGTTTCTCAATTATCGAGGCTACTTGGAAGGTTTCACTTAAACTCATCCCCTCAGCATGAATTTCTGCTAGAATAATCTGCAGTTCTTGTACTTGGCTTATCACAGTTTTGGAATCAATCATTTTAAACTCTAGGAAACGGCCTACGACAAATTTCTTAGTACCGGCATCCTCAGTTTTATATTTTCGATCTAAAGATTCCCAAAGCCCTTTAGCTGTTTTCATTCCAGCGTACACACTATACAAGGAATCACTTAGCCCATTCAGCACATAATTCCGACATAGGAATTCAGAATGTTTCCAAGCTTCAATGGCACTGATGACTTGGATATCAATCTCACCCTCTTTGGGTACATGAGCATCTTCCTTTAGAAACCTCGCAAGGTTCAACGTGGTCAGGTAGAAGAACATTTTCTGTTGCCACCTTTTGAAATTCTGACCACTGAATTTTTCAGGTTTTTCCGCAGCAGGATTGACATGGCTCACATGTCCAACATGTTGTCTAGCCATTGAGGCAGAAACACATTGGCCAGCCACAACAGCTGCCATCATACATAAGAAGGGATTAGCAATTAACAAACAATATCACAACCTTTAGAAATAAAACAAACATAATTTTCTATTGATAAATGAAGATAACAATGGATCAACTGCTGCATTGGACGATGAAACTACACAAGAAGAACCCCCATAAAGGAAAATAAAACAAACATTAATTTTCTATTGATAAATGAAGATAACAATGGATCAGCTGCTGCATTGGATGATGAAACTACACAAGAAGAGCCCCCATAAAGGGACTGTAAATTTTCCCATCGCAGCTCTTTCCTCAACAGAGTAAGTGTTCAAGTTAAGGAATTCACAGCATTTTGTCAAATCTACATCAGGATTACATTTTGAGAGGAAACCTTAAAAAGTGTAGGAATGCCTACATCAAATGCAAAATAGAGAAATGTATGGGTAGCAAAATGTCTCGTATATTGTGGGTTCATGAAAACACCTTAAAGATGAAGAAATATTTTAAAAGATCAATAAAGACGAAAATCAAACTCAATTATCATGAAAATGATTTAAAACTCCGACAATAACCTCAAGTATCAACTCAGTTCACCTATTTGGCAACCATGAAAGTTAGATCCAAAGCATTAGGATGTTGAATGATTCAGTAAATTATATCACAATAAATAAATAATTCAAGAACAGAGCAAAGCAATAATCAATTAACAAATAATTCAAGAACACAACAAAGCAAGAATCAAGAACAAAGCAAGAAAAAAAAACTTAAATTTTAAAAAAAGAATCCAAATTTCTGAAAAAAATATCTCTGGGAAAAAAGATATCTTAAATATATTTCCATGACTGGACAAACCTTCAAGCAGAAAGCCCCAATCATCAGATCCAATATGTGCCTCTTCCCAACGGAAAATACGTACTTTCTAACCCAATTTATACAAATCAAAAAAATAAATAAATAAAAATTCAAACTTCCATTAATCCAAACTCACAAGAGTTAACCTTTTGGTTTTTAGACTCTCTCCTTTTCTTGAGATTATAATTTTTTATCCCCATGGCTTTCTACACGCACACCATCGGGTACTGCTGCTATCGTGTGGCATCACGCTCCCTCGCCAAGTACAATTTCCACGCGAGCCCCGGCCCGGCCGAGCCGATCTGGTCGAGAAGCTCGTAATCTTGTAACGGCTTCGGCCCGCTGACCTCCTGTACGGTTGTTTCAACAGTCTTTCCGAACACTACAGCCGTTTTGGCTAGGGATTGTGTTAGGGTTTTCATATTGAGAGACATTTTGATTAAAAAATTAACAGAAAAATTAAATTGAAAAAAAAAATGAGGATCAAATTAGAGAAGAAGCTGCTCTTTGTTCTTTCTAGCAGAAGGAATGATGAGTGAGAGAGAAATTAGGTCAAATAAAAAAATGAGAAGTGAAACCGGATTTACCGGTTACTATAAATTTTATAACATTTTTTTAATTTAACCGTTGGATTCACTTTTGAGTGAATCCAACGGCCAACATGCCCCTAGGTATGTGATACCCAGGGGTACTACAGACATGCCCTGAAATAAGAGATAGAAGATAAGATTAGTCAAATAAATATGGAGTGTTGGATAATAATTTTAGTTATTTAGATCAAATATTTGATGAAAACTCAAAAATATTATAGTAATTAATATAAATAGGTGTAACATTTAATGACGTTTATATTAAAAAAAAAATGGCACATTAGTAATGCAATATGTTGCAAAAACTTGAGGCATGCATTGTTTACTCTTACACACAAATCCCGAAAGTAAATACACCCCATTATTGTAGCTACAATGATTATTGTAGTATCACTATAGTTACAGTGAGGAAAGTGTATTTACTTTCGGTATATGTACATGTATGTAAGAGTATCATTTTTGTTGTTTTATGGGTGGTTTTTGCATATATTTTTGGAAACCCGAACCTGATATGACAATAGTTGAACTAGAGTGGGTCAGGTCGGGTCGGTGAGTCGATATTTTTATTTTTATTTTTATTTTTATTTTTTTAATGTATTAATTATTTTGAAAAGTAAATATTAATTATTTTATCATGACATCGGAAATTCTTAAAAGAGCAAAAGATTTTTTTCCGCAAAAACTCTGATGTATTTGGTGCACATTGGGTGGTGATACTCATACTAATTACACTATATTGCTCCATGTTCATCAGTATACTTCAATGGCTTTTACTAACTGTATCCTGTAATGAATTACGTATACTGATGTACATATATGTACACTGATGTACATATAAGTCGATATTTTTATTGTTCTATAAAAATATATATAATTAAAAATGAGGAAACAAGAATTGATATTCATTAAATAGATACGAGTTACAAAATATATGTATTATATATTTGGAAAATAATTTTAACACATAATACATATATTTTGTTATTAATTTAGTCACTCTTTCATTATCCTTTAACTTGTAAAAGGCCCATTATATTAAAAATTTAAAATTTTCGTCCTAAACAGCAATGGGAGGATCGCCGACTTACAATGTTCATGAAATATCGTGATTTTTTTTTGAAATTATAATATATTTTTTTGTTTTTTTTGGGATAACCGGGGTGTCCGGGACAGCTTACGCGCACCTCGATTAATCCTCAGGATCTGTGTCCTGTACCCTCAGAAGTTTTCCAACACATATCAGGATAAGTCGTTGACTTTTCACACCAGGAGACATGGCCCCAAGAAAATACATTTAATGGGATTCGAACCTTGAACCTGAGAGGGTGCAAACCACTCAAGCCCAAAGTCTTACCACTGATGCAATCCCTGAGGTTGTGATATTATAATATTCCAAAAATGCGTATACAAAATGTAGATAACAATTATTACAATTATTACACGGTAATTGGGAAATCCGAATATGACAAAAATTACAATTATAATTATTATCCTCGGAGCAGACCCTAACGGCAGACCCTGAAAGCGGAGGCAGAGACTGATGAGCAGAGGCAGAGGCAGATGGCAGAGGCTGAAGGCAGAGGCTGACAGCAGAGGCTGAGGCTGAAAGCAGAGGCAGAAGATGAAGCTGAGGCAGAGGCTGTTGGCAGATGCTGATGCTGAGGCAGAGGCTGTTGGCAGATGCTAAGTCAGGCAGAGGCAGAAGCTGAAGCTGAGGCAAATCAGAACTTTCCCGAGGCTTGTTGTAAAACAACAATATCCTTAAAACAAATTCGTCCCCTACCGTAGGTGCAGTAGAACGTGAGACGATTGTTTCCCAGGATACAACGGAAACGTACGAGAAAGGGCACCACCAGACTCGTATCCAACGAACCACAAAGTGTTTGAACTCTCCTTTTAACAAAACAAAGAAAATGATCTTTCGTGTGTGTGCTATGTCTTTCTCTATTTTCTATTTCATATTTGAAAACAAGAACTGATGTTGTTTATATAGGAAAAGAAAACACATCTCAATTAATAGAAATTAACTTGCCAATTAAATTTCATAATGGGAGATGTTACACATTGTTGTAACCACTAAGCTAATTAAATTAGCACTAATGGAAATTAAACTATATAACCACCAAGCTAATTAGATTAGCACTTATGGAGATTAAACTTTGTAACCACCAAGCTAATTAAATTAGCTGTTATGGAATTACAAAAGGCTTGAAAATTGTGAACTTTGAGCAACAATTTCTCATTCACTCAAGCATCATTTTAAGCATATGAATATACCATTTCGAAGTACTCACGGATGAGTATCCGAATCATTCAATAACAACCACTAACACGAAGTGGACCATGCTTAAAATTGAGCCTCAAAATGCTTATAAATAAGCATTTTTCCAACACAAAACACTTTACATGGTATTAGTAACCAAACCAAAACAAACTTTACAACAATAGTTTTCTTTTTGCCTATTTGTTTTATGTTTTTGTGAATATGGCCTACACACGTAGCAAACGCTCACGCAGCATGAATTCGGACAGCACATAGCGGGAAAAATCATATGCCACGCACCACAACGTAACAGTAACGCCTCATTTTCAAAGTTCGAACTCGTCTACTTCTTCCTAGTTTTGAATCCGATGATTTGTAATACCACTCCACCTGGTAGTTTCACTCGAAAACGACGCCGTCCAGCTGAAGAAGATCACGGCCGGAATCGACGGGGACCGGGCTTCCTTAGACCTTGATAAAGGTCTGTTTATCAGTCTCTCTCTCTTCCGAATTCCGCAACTACAGCCATAACATAAGATAACATAAGTTAAGACTACAGCGATAACTCAATCGGGTCGGGTTAAGTGAGATAAGAAACCCGAACCCGACTCGACAATAGTATTAAGAAAATGAAAGAAGTGTTTGAGAATGTGTGATGCCACACATTTTTAGAGAAATCAAGCTTCTTCGGATGCTGAAACATCAGGACATTGTACGTAGAAATCAAGCATATAATGCTTCCTCCATTTCGGAGAGAATTTAAAGATATTTATTTATGTGGAGTTTGTCGACCTGTTTAATAGAAGGTGCTTTCAGAGTTATTTGAGGATTGGCGACATGTCAGTGGCTCAGTATAGCGCTCGGTTCACATATTTGTCTCGCTATGCTACTGCCCTTATTGTCGATGATGGCGTAAAGGCATGAAGGTTCTTGGCAGGTTTGAGAACAGCTAATAATGTTGGGTTTTATAGGTTAAACCAAGATCAAATTAAGCAATGAAATGTGCGAATATAACAAAGTAAAGTAGCGGATGTTAGATAATGAAAGAAAGTCTTGAATTCACTCTATATGAATTTACAATGATAAAGGCCTATATATATAGGCTACATAGAAATCCAAAATAGAAAATGAATCCTATAGCTATAAAGAATAATAATGAATATAGGAAATCTTTATCTAATAGGGAAATATGATAAAACCACGAATCCTTAAGGTATTAGGAATTTTATTTCCATAATAATATTCCTTAACACCCCCCTTAAACTCAAGCTGGTAATGATGGAACAAGCTTGAGGTTGCATCTTGAAATCGGAGAGTGGAGTTCTGAAACTGGAAATCTGGAAACTTAGAGGCTGGAAACCTTGAGATAATTGATGAGCTTTAACCTACGAAGCCGAAGGGGGAGCCGAAGCCGGAGAGCTTTAACCTACGAAGCCCGAAGGGGGAGCCGAAACCCAAAAGGATGCCGAAGCCGGAAAAGGAGCGAAATCCCGAAAGAGAGCCGAAGCTCGAGAGTGCCGAAGCCAGAGAGGGAGCGAAATCCCGAAAGAGAACCGAAGCCCGAGAGTGTCGAAGCCAAAGAGGGAGCGAAATCCCGAAAGAGAGCTGAAGCCTGAGAGGGAGCGAAATCCCAAAAGAGAGTCGAAACCGGAGAGGGAGCGAAATCCCAAAAAGAGCCGAAGCTGGAGAGGGAGCGAAATCCCGAAACAAAGCCGAAGAGGGAGCGAAATCCCGAAAGATAGTTGAAAACACGAAAGAAAATAGAAAAACCAGAAATAAGAGTGAAGGTATGGCGCATAGGTATGGCTCTGATACCATGTTAGATAATGAAAGAAAGTCTTGAATTCACTCTATATGAATTTACAATGGTAAAGGCCTATATATATATAGGCTACATATAAATCCAAAATAGAAAATGAATCCTATAGTTATGAAGAATATTAATGAATATAGAAAATCTTTATCTAATAGGGAAATATGATAAAACCACGAATCCTTAAGGTATTAGGAATTATATTTCCATAATAATATTCCTTAACAGCGAAAATACTCACTTTGATCGGATTTTGGATGCGTTGAACACAAAAATTCTACTCCTCCAACTTTCGGCCAAGCTCTTGAGTTGTGCTCCAAGCTCCTCTTTGAATGTTGAATCAATGCTCCAAGCTTCACTACAAGAATTATGGCTTTTAGCGTCCAAATATTTAGCGTCGAAATAGTATTCGACACTAAAAGTGAGTTTTAGCGTCGACTATTATTTTCGACGCTATATGTCATATTTTTAGCGACGGAATAAAACGTCGACGCAGAATATTAATTTTTCAGCGTCGACAACTTTTTTCGACGCTAAAATTAGTACTTTAGCGTCGAATAATCTTCGACGCTGAATAATTCTATTATTGCAATAATTTTTGGCGCCAAATATTACACTTTTAGCGTCAAAAAACAGAGTCGACGCCAAAAATATACTTTTAGCGTCGAATATATAGCGTCGCTAAAGGTTTATGAAGTTTCCACTGACAAATCCTTGATTCTTTAGCGTCTAAATTAAATTCGACGCTAATTTTTTTATATTTAGCGTCGAAAAAACCTTTTCGACGCTAAAATGTCAACAATTAGCGTCGAATTTGAATATTCGACGCTAAAGATAGATTAAAATGCAGCCACCAACCCTTCTCCCCCTCTGTTTTTTCTCTCATTCTCTTCATTTTCATCCTCTGAAATCTGAGAATTTCTCCTCTACAGCCTCACATCTCTCCTAAAAATTTTCAATAAAATTGTAATCAATTTCCGATAAGGTAATTCTTCTTTCATATTTCTTTATTATTTTCAATTTTTATGATTATATATGTTGTTTATATGTTGTTTGTTAGTGATTTATGATTCATATATGTAGAGTAAGTATATTAATTAATAAAATATAATTTTTTTTGTAAACTATTTAATTTATCATCCATATATATATATATATATATATGCTTAATAAAGTATTACTGAATTAGTAATGTTGATTACTGTAAAATGATATCTAATAATTATATTATTATATTTAGGTATTCTACTGAAATGGATAGAAATTGGATGAGCTCTCTGGATAGATTGAGTGTTGAATATCGTAATGGAGTGTCTGAGTTTATGGAAGTCGCAAAGCAACACATTGATGCAGAAGGTCGTGTTCGTTGTCCATGTGCAAATTGTTTGAATAGGAAAAGGAAGCGGTTAGATGAAGTTCATAATCATTTATACATGCCAGGAATATCACCAACTTACCGTACGTGGATTTATCACGGTGAGCAGTATCATTCTCAGTCACGATTTTTTTATGTCGGCGAAGGGAGCAGTAGTTACAATCAACCTGCAACGATGAGATCACACACCGATATTTTGCATGACTTACAAGGTCCACAACTTGGTCATAGTGTTAGTGGTGACATGCCAGTGTTAAGTGGAAATGATCAAAATTTATTTAGTGAACTACTTGATGAGGCAAAACAAATTCATTCGAAGGTGCTGGAATGTCGATCTTGAATTTCGTTGTGAAATTATTACACATTAAAGTGATTAACAGAATGACCAACAAAAGTATCGATATGATATTAGAGTTACTGGCCCAAATGTTACCGGTTGGAAGCGAATTGCCTAAGTCGTACTACGAGGCAAAGAAAATGTTGCGTGTGTTGGGGTTGGTGCTCCGAGTGCCAATCCGGATCGTATTTATGTCTGATTCATAAATACAGACAGTTCAATTTTCCATAATATTACCAATTTTACTGGTAGCACCCTTGTCTTTTATACACTTATTCGATCTAATCTCGATTAGATTGAAACTGAATCTGATTTAGTAATACGTGTATATTAGACAAAGACCCTAGGATTTACAATATAGTGCGCAGTTACAACGTAGTTTGTAATTGACATTGGGAAGCGCACTATTAGTTGTATATCCTTAAATAAGGCTCCTGGTCAAGATTTACTAACACGGGTCGGTTAGTAAAATCCGCTGAGACCAGTACATGTCGTATATCGTGACTTGGTCCGATGGTTTATCCTAGTGAACCATGAGTCTCGGGAGACTCGTATAGACATGTAGGTGTTTATTTGATAAGACACTGAACGACTAACCGAAGGTTTCCTAATAGATGGTACACCAACGTCAATAGGAACCTTCTCGAGTTAAGCGAGCATAGTGGTCCTTCGACTTGAGATACCACAGTGGGATATATGAGTTATCCTCCACACTTTGATGGCAGTCACGTCAACGATCTATTCATGATCAGACCTCCGCCTGTTCGTTGGGTGTCGACTGATGCTCATGATATCCAGTGCGTATCAAGATAGGATCAGCCAATCCTGTGTACAGGGTATAGGCATCCTCACGTGTTTATGATCAAGTAAATCCATGGCCGTGGTATAATGTCGGAAACTAGTTCCGAGTGTTATTTAGAGATCATAAATTGAAAGTCGACTGTATTATACCGAACAGATTTGACGTTCTAATCTATATCCCAGGTATAATACGGATAGCCTGTGACGGAGGGATTATACGTATGCTATGACCTCGACTTGCTTAGTTTAGCGAGATTATCTGTGGTCGTCATAATCCATGAGTGGGTGGATTATGGACACGAAATTGGATTTCCTGACGGATAGACCTAAACTTAGAGAGTCCCACAATATAAAGTGTACTCGTTGAGCATTTGGGCAACTCGATATGAATAATACGGATTATTCATAATACTTTACCGGATTAAATGAGTTAATTCGGATCGTTTAATCGTTAAACACAACACATGCAATTAGGGGATTTTGTCCGCTAATAATTATTGTGTATTTGTATTTGATACATAATTCGATTAGATACACATTAATTATTCATCAAATGAGATTTTGACACATGCCATAAATATTATATGTATTTGTTATTTATTGTAAATAAAATACATATATAATATTATTACATTATTAATTATTTTGATATTTAAATTGTTAAATGTTTTAATAATTAATTAATAAAATGTTTCATAAATGCTATGATACATGTTCAATTATTATTGGATTTTGTGGCATGTTTTGGATAAACTTTATATGTGTCAAAATGTAATTTGATAATATAAAGTTGAATGCATTAATTTGATTAAAAAAATAAAAGGACAAAAATGCCCCTTGTCTTCCAACTTTTTTTTTTACATATAAAAAAAAAGGGATTTGATTTTCTCTCTCTTGTTCATTTTCTCTCCACTGCCGAAACAAGAAGAACAAAAAAACCCACAAATTTTGTTTGATCAAAACATGAAAGAAAAGGAAGAAAATTCAAGAAAATTCAAGAAAAAGTTTGGAGGATTTTGGGAATTAAAGGTAATTCAATATCCTTTGAGCTTGAAATTTGATTTCTTATTTCTTGATAATAAACTACTATGATTCTAGGGTTTCTTTTTTCTTTAGAATTTGGGGCTTTTGTGTTTGGTGGTTGGAATTGGAAGAAATAGAAGCATGTGTGAATTGTTGTGAAGTAGATTTGAACATATTAGTGTAATTGTTGTTCAAATTAATTAATTGTTGTAGGACAACCTTTGTTGCCATTCTAGAGTTATTGATCCACTCTAAATAGCCTAGAATTGTTCTTGGGTTTTTCATGTGTGGTGGGACTCAATTGGTGTTGGATTAATTTGATTAATCTTGTGAAAATTGGATTTAAGCATGAATTTTTTAGCATTTTCTGTCACTGTTTCAGATCTGGAATTTTCAGTGTATATATTGATGTATTTGATGTTAAATTAATGTTACGGATGTAATTTGGGTGTTGGCACAATTTCCGGAAAGTGTTTCCGACTTGAAATAAGCGAAAACAGCCAAAAACGGCGTTACCGGGTGGATTTTGAGCCAACCGGGTGACAACTGTGAAAACAGTGATTACGTCATTGTTCGGGCAGCCCGTGAACTGCCTCGACACTATTGGAGCTGACCTGGGCAGTTTCCATAAGTGTCGGGTAGTCGGTTCGGTCAAAAACGCGTTTTAGGCATTTTTGCGGAAAAACAGTTTTCGTAAAAGTTTCGCGAGTTTCAACTATGTGTATGTTAATATTTGATATTAAATAAATTGGTTTAGGTAATATATGAATAAATTATTCATATTAGATATTGAATAATTTATTCGGTATTTTGAAAAAGTTTTAAAATACGATATCGCCGGGACCCGCGCTTCCGCTGCGCCCAATGCCCAAAACCCCAACAAAAATGGTATCAGAGCAGGTCTGATGCTTCATCCATTACATTACTCATGCTTGATATTTGATATATAATCCAATTTTATTGTTCGTACATGCATGTAATCTAAATATGTTTCTTTACTTTTCAGTTTTACGCTAACGGAAAATGTAACGAAATTTAATAGTTAAATTAAGTTATATTTTCTATAGGTAGAATTGAAATGTTTAGAAAATGATTTAGATTAAATTCTGCATTTGATGTAGATTAAAACTTCCATAGGAAAATCTCCGCTTTTAAATATGGCTGTAAAGTAATGTGTATTGGATACATATTTCTTGGTCCGCCTTGTCAGTACGGATGCAAATGATTTCCTGATGCTATAGCTGTATCGTGCCAAAGCTGTGCAATTATGGTTGATGGTAGTTCATTTGCACCGGTAGAACTTATATGATAAGAGACAAATTCAAGTGAAAATGGAAATCCTGAACGTGCCAAAGCTGTCAGGACTACACCGGTAGCTTGAGTTTGTCATTGACAAGTGAAGCCTTGATACGCCTCCCTGTGAACGTGCCAAAACGTCACAGTGTCACAGCGAGAAAATGGTCATGACCGAAATCAGGAGTCACTGGAGAGTGATTGACAAAGAGTTGTCTACCTAATGAATATACGTAGGCGAGATCGTGCCAAAGCTGTGAGTCGAAATATATTCATGGGATCCTACTCTCACTATGGAATTCGATTTAATTATTGAATTCCCGTTGTCCGTTGGGGATTACGGTATTACGTAAATTAGTGGGAGACACTGCTGAGTTTAAAATCCATAACTCAGGCAGTGCGTAATTTTATGGAATTTACTGCTTTCGTTTTCTTTTATTCTATATTGTTTATAGATTTATACTTCTAATTCACTGCATTATATTCTTGAATATATATTTTTCTGACATTACTTATGGTTGCGTAGTTCTAGAATATGTTCTAGAAAGACAGTAGGCTTAGATATTGTTAGATTAGTTGAAACCATCGGGAACTGTTGTTCCGATTTTCTTTGAAAATCAATATGGTTTGTGACTTAGTTTCTAAGTCACGGTTAGGTAATCTAAATAGATATATAGTTTAGGATATAATATTCTAGTTAGAATTGTTTCTTATGCAGAAAAGAATTGACTTGAATAGTTCATGTCTCGAGATTCTTGACTAGCATAAGAAAATCCCTTTAGTATTTGTTTATCTTTAATGATGTTTCTTGGTTTTTAGTGACTTTTAGAAGTCATGTGTCTGACACAGTTTGCTAATCAATTATTTACAATCGTTGTGAATAATTGAACGCAAATTATAAAGCTTAAAGAAATGAGATGCGTATAGTTGTGTATAGAGAATTTTGATTCTCGCAATATGACAACTGTAGGTATTGGATACTGGATCTCCCGTCTAGTTAATTAAAATAATGTTTAATAACTGTTTTGATATTTGATATCGGAATTTGTGACTATTGGATAGTTACTTGTTCTGTTTAAACAGTTGTTACATATTTTAAAGCGACTAGTTGTGTCATTAATGAAAAGATAAACATAAAGAAAGTATTCGGTAAACTAAATGACTTAGAACTGTGCTTTATGAGTTTTTATCACATAAGCATTAGATGCTTGTTCCGTATGGTAAAGGATGGTCTGATACGAGATCACACCACATATCCTTATCTATTTAATGAATATTGTATTCAGGTTGTGATTAAATCTCATTTAACCAATGATCGTCATTGGACCACCAATTTATTAAACTAATACATTGGATGTGTGTAGTTTGATGAATTAATAAAAGCCTTTGATAGTTTTTCTCTGCTCCGTAACTTAGGTAATGATTTGCCATGACTTAGTTACATGTTTCTAGTAGAGAACATGTTGAACGTCTTGAATTGTTCAAGACTTTCATTATGTCTTCTGATGAAACGTAATAGAATTTTTTGAATGGTTCAAAGATATTATATTTGAAGTGTTGAAAACTATAAAATTCATAATGAGTCTTTGAATTGTTCGAAGATGTTTGATCTGATCAATGCATGAATTTATGGCAATTAGTTCTAAAGTTATTTAATGAATTGATTCTTACTCAATATTAAACTTCCACGATTCCATTATGATGGAATTGGTCAGTGGGAGTGATCGAATCTTATATGATTTGATTCGTTGATATTGAGAGTTACCGAATTGGTTTTCAATGCTTTTGGGGTTATGCTCATGTAACACTAATTCGTCTATTTAATTAAGGTTCCATTTGTTTCTACAATCACATATATGATGTGTATAGTAGAAAATTCGAATCTTGAAAAGTTTGAGATTTGAAATTTTCTTTTGTCTAATGGTTATATAATTGAAAGTACTTGTGTCTCGGAGGTACAAGTAAGGTTTATCATTTATTCTATTTAATGGAACATTGTATTCTGTTTGATAGAATATCTTTTCTACAATCCCGAGTAATAAAATTATTTTATTACTTGGTGGTCGACATTGGATGTTGACGATTGTAGAAAGGACTTGACTTAGTAAAGTCAAATGAGAGAGTGATAAACTGTAATGGAACTACATAATTAATAAGATGAAAATACCCTTAGACATCTTCCGTACTAGTCCAATAGGATGTCAGAATCATTTACGAAGTATTTGATACTTAATGATTCTGATGTTTTCTTATTGAAGAAAAGTATCCTATAACTTATAGTGGGTGCGATATTTGATATCGATTCCAAAACTTAGCATTGAACCATAGATCTAAGATTGTTCATGGCTTACGACGATCAAGTTTTGAACTTGATTAGGCTTTCGTTATGAATAGTTCATAAAATGTGCAAATTGTTTGCGCAGCAAAAGCACAGTGAGCTCGATAAAAGTTTGACCTTTATAGTATGACAGTGAGAAAGGTTACACTCAATAGTCTATTGTAGATTCTGAGGAAGTTTGTCTCTTGTCGTACTATTTGGACAATTAAGGGTCTGTTGGTTAATGTTGATATTAAACCATGATTTTGGCTAAAGAATGCAAAGTGGCGTTCTTGAGTGATTTCTTCGAATGAAAAATCCGTTGTGATTTCTTGGTTTGAAGATTTCATTCTAGAATGGCCCTGGATTTTGTATTCTGCTAAGATCACAGTTTGATATACTAGCTTATGGAGCTTATTGTAGACTCAGATAAGCTTTCCGGAAAATTGTGTTCTCTAGTTTTGATATAAGTCAGATTGTCTGGTTTTATCAAAATATCGAGAATATGTATTTGTCAGTAGGGTCAGTGGGAGCATACAAATTTCTTTCTAATACTATATATCCTTAAGTCTTATTTTCTCCGTGATAACAGTGGGAGTAGTCTCTGTTATATATGATATATGATATAAAGTTTTATATAAGATATAAAATTAAGAGACTTGTGAGATACTCTCATTAATCGCATATTAGATATGATCTAATAAAGGACAAATCAAGACTATTTGTATGACAGTTAGTACAACTGTTCTACAGTTAACGTGTCTTTTATATATATAGTATTCATCTTTCGTAAATGATGATTCATTTGTCGAAAGATAAATTGATTGGAATGTCTAGTCAATCTTATGCATCATATGATGATGGCGTGATGAATAACATATTATGTGCGATTATAGATATCAATTTAATCGTAATTGTTACGAGTTATTTTGATTTGCTGCAGACCATATGATGGATCTTGAAACATGTTCTTTGCGATCTTTGAGATATTAAGAACAAGTTTCTCATTCATGTAGAATTTAGTCAGCAACCATAAGGTTAGATTAGTTTTGATTCTAATTATGACATTAGATGGTCTATGTCATATAAAGTCAGAAAAGATGCAGTGGGAGTGTCACCGTTGGTTCTACTGAATTAGTGGAATCAGTTGCAACTTATGAAGTATTGACTTATGAAGTTCCAAAGTGACCTCAATGATTAGAAGTGTTGATATTAGTTTTGTGCTTGCGGTTGTCTGCAAAGTAATTGGATTTGATCTCTAAATACATAGACAACTCAGTAGCTATAGCACAATACTGATATAGCATCTGAGTCATATTGATGTGGAATTTGCATTCTACAAAATATGAATGATGCTGGCTTAGGAAAACGGTTGAGTTTGTTGGACAGACTCGATTTGTTAAAAGCAGGCTTACTTGTTGATGCCTACCTCTTGAGTGCTGGTGAGCTCTTGAGGACCATGAGTATATGATATACATTGAAGATGTGTATAGGATACCATGGATTGGCACTAGAGCAAGTGGGAGAAATTGTTGGGTTGGTGCTCTCGAGTGCCAATCCGGATCGTATTTATATCTGATTCATAATACAGACAGTTCAATTTTCCATAATATTACCAATTTTACTGGTAGCACCCTTGTCTTTTATACACTTATTCGATCTAATCTCGATTAGATTGAAACTGAATCTGATTTAGTAATACGTGTATATTAGACAAAGACCCTAGGATTTACAATATAGTGCGCAGTTACAACGTAGTTTGTAATTGACATTGGGAAGCGCACTATTAGTTGTATATCCTTAAATAAAGTTCCTGGTCAAGATTTACTAACACGGGTCGGTTAGTAAAATCCGCTGAGACCAGTACATATCGTATATCGTGACTTGGTCCGATGGTTTATCCTAGTGAACCATGAGTCTCGGGAGACTCGTATAGACATGTAGGTGTTTATTTGATAAGACACTGAACGACTAACCGAAGGTTTCCTAATAGATGGTACACCAACGTCAATAGGAACCTTCTCGAGTTGAGCAAGCATAGTGGTCCTTCGACTTGAGATACCACAGTGGGATATATGAGTTATCATCCACACTTTGATGGCAGTCACGTCAACGATCTATTCATGATCAGACCTCCGCCTGTTCGTTGGGTGTGGACTGATGCTCATGATATCCAGTGCGTATCAAGATAGGATCCGCCAGTCCTGTGTACAGGGTATAGGCATCCTCACGTGTTTATGATCAAGTAAATCCATGGCCGTGGTATAATGTCGGAAACTAGTTCCGAGTGTTATTTAGAGATCATAAATTGAAAGTCGACTGTATTATACCGAACAGATTTGACGTTCTAATCTATATCCCAGGTATAATACGGATAGCCTGTGACGGAGGGATTATACGTATACTATGACCTCGACTTGCATAGTTTAGCGAGATTATCTGTGGTCGTCATAATCCATGAGTGGGTGGATTATGGACACGAAATTGGATTTCGTGACGGATAGACCTAAACTTAGAGAGTCCCACAATATAAAGTGTACTCGTTGAGCACTTGGGCAACTCGATATGAATAAACGGATTATTGATAATACTTCACCGGATTAAATGAGTTAATTCGGATCGTTTAATCGTTAAACAACAACACATGCATTAGGGGATTTTGTCCGCTAATAATTATTGTGTATTTGTATTTGATACATAATTCGATTAGATACACATTAATTATTCATCAAATGAGATTTTGACACATGTCATAAATATATATATGTATTTGTTATTTATTGTAAATAAAATACATATATAATAATTATTACATTAATTAATTATTTTGATATTTAAATTGTTAAATGTTTTAATAATTAATTAATAAAATGTTTCATAAATGCTATGATACATGTTCAATTATTATTGGATTTTGTGGCATGTTTTGGATAAACTTTATATGGTCAAAATGTAATTTGATAATATAAAGTTGAATGCATTAATTGATTAAAAAATAAAAGGACAAAAATGCCCCTTGTCTTCTTCAACTTTTTTTTTTACATATAAAAAAAAAGGGATTTGATTTTCTCTCTCTTGTTTTTCATCTTCTCTCTCCACTGCCGAAACAAGAAGAACAAAAAAACCCACAAATTTTGTTTGATCAAAACATGAAAGAAAAGGAAGAAAATTCAAGAAAAAGTTTTGGAGGATTTTGGGAATTAAAGGTAATTCAATATTCCTTTGAGCTTGAAATTTGATTTCTTATTTTCTTGATAACTACTATGATTCTAGGGTTTCTTTTTCTTTTAGAATTTGGGGCTTTTGTGTTTGGTGGTTGGAATTGGAAGAAATAGAAGCATGTGTGAATTGTTGGGAAGTAGATTTGAACAATATTAGTGTAATTGTTGTTCAAATTAATTAATTGTTGTAGGACAACCTTTGTTGCCATTCTAGAGTTATTGATCCACTCTAAATAGCCTAGAATTGTTCTTGGGCTTTTCATGTGTGGTGGGACTCAATTGGTGTTGGATTAATTTGATTAATCTTGTGAAAATTGGATTTAAGCATGAATTTTTTAGCATTTTCTGTCACTGTTTCAGATCTGGAATTTTCAGTGTATATATTGATGTATTTGATGTTAAATTAATGTTACGGATGTAATTTGGGTGTTGGTACAATTTCCGGAAAGTGTTTCCGACTTGAAATAAGCGAAAACAGCCAAAAACGGCGTTACCCCACGGGGTGGATTTTGAGCCAACCGGGTGACAACTGTGAAAACAGTGATTACGTCATTGTTCGGGCAGCCCGTGAACTGCCTCGACACTATTGGAGTTGACCTGGGCAGTTTCCATAAGTGTCGGGTAGTCGGTTCGGTCAAAAACGCGTTTTAGGCATTTTTGCAGAAAAACAGTTTTCGTAAAAGTTTCGCGAGTTTCAACTATGTGTATGTTAATATTTGATATTAAATAAATTGGTTTAGGTAATATATGAATAAATTATTCATATTAGATATTGAATAATTTATTCGGTATTTTTAAAAAGTTTTAAAATACGATATCGCCCGGACCCGCGCTTCCGCTCCGCCCAATGCCCAAAACCCACAGCGTGTTCTGGGAATGGGGTATGAATCCATTCATGCTTGTAAGTTTGATTGTGTATTATTTCGTGCCGAGTATGAATCACTTGAACATTGTCCGATATGTGGTGAAAGTCAGTACAAAGTCCGTGGTATGGGGAAGAAAGTGCCTCAAAAGATATTGCGATATTTCCCTTTAACGCCCAGGCTGCAGAGATTGTTCATGTCACGACACACAACGACTGATATGATGTGGCATCATGAAAAGAGGATCGTGCGGAGGGCATACTTAGACCTCCTGCGGACGGAACTGAATGGAAGGAATTTGATGACATGTACCCCCGTTTCGCTGAGGATCCCCGTAATGTCAGGTTAGGTCTTGCCTCTGATGGTTTTAACCCATTTGGGAATATGTACAACTCTTATTGCTGCTGTTCTGGGCAAATATGTATATGTATGTTCTGGGCAGGAATTTTTGTTATGGTTATGCGTGTGCATGAGAAGTCGTGTGATGAGTTTGGTGTGTCGTGATATGTATGTATTGTTTGATTGTGTGGCTTGTGATGTATTGGTTGTTAAATGTGATTGTGTGTGTGACTGTGTGTATGTACGTGTATGATGGAACTCGTAGATTATATGGATAATGAATGCATATGTGAAATGAATAAATGAATGAATGAATTTGAAAACAAAAGTGAGCATTCGATGTTATAAGCGCTTTTGTTAAGTTGTATTGACTTGTATGGATATGTATGTATATGTATAAGAACTTTGGAATTTGATGACGCTAATGCGACGGGTTTTTGCAGATGGCACCGGGCAATCGTAAATGGGCTACCGCGACTCCATCTACATCAGCAAGGGCAACTGGCCCTGGTGATTTCTCTGCTAGCACAGGTGAGTCAAGTACAGTGAAGGGTCGAGGACGCACCCGTGGCCTGGGGTTGGCTAAGTACGTTAAGGCTCACGGCAGTATCCGGATAGAGATATCAGATGATGGACACACTCAAGTCGGACAACATAATTCAGCGTTAATACAGCCATAGGAGCTACAGCTCGATATGAAGCTCCCCAAAACTACGTATCTTGGAGAAAGATACCGTGGGAGACGAAAATGAACCAACTATTCCCTTCGCTACTTGTAAGTTTTCTATATTGTTTGTTATTTAACATTTTTATTTTATACTTATTTTTACTCGAATTTTCATGTAGGAATGGTTCGACTTCGATCTGACCCAAGTGAATGTCCAACAATATATTGACTACCACATGGCGAAAAGTTATAAAGATTATAGAACAAAAGTCCTGAAACCAATATTCGACGAACATGGACCTTCAAATGCTCCACAACACAAGCCTGATTTTATAGAGGAATAAGATTGGACATTCTTATGTGAGCTTTGGTCTAGCAAAAAACACGAGGTAAATTTTTAAATAAACAGAAATTTATATTGTCTTTGTTTTCGGTACTTACATTGTTGGTAAATACAGGATAAATGTCACGCAAATGCAGAAAATCGAAGTCACTTGCGTTTTAACCACCGTGGAGGTTCGAAGCCATTTATCCAACATCGTGCCGAACATTCTGAGGTAAATATATCATAACGTAAAATTTAACAGTTAATTGTTTTTACTAATCTGGAATAATATTGAATTTATTTTATGTTTATAACAGAGTAGCACAGGTGAGGTGCAATCATTTCCAGATTTTTTCCGTGTGACGCATTACAATGAGAGGAATAGATGGATAAATGAAGAAGCCGAACGCTGCTATGTAAGTTTCAGTTTTTAAAATAAAATAATTAATATTATATATGTTAATTTTTTTTTCTCAAATTCTAATATTAACTTATTTTTTGAAACAGAACGAAATGATGGAACTCCAACATCAAACTCAGGAGACAGGGTCCGACCCCATACCAGATGAGCAGCTGTCGCAATTGGTTTTCAAGAATCAGACAGCTTACAACGTTGGTCTTGGCACTCGTAAGAAGCCAACGTCATCTGCACGCAATAGTGGTAATTCGGACAATGTCTCTCTTCGAGACGAGTTAGTCACCACCAAAGACGAGCTGCAGCAGACTAAGGAGAAGCTACAACAGGTCACGGTGGACCACGAGAAGAAGATGATGGACCACGAGAATGAAGGGGTTATTTAGGGGGTGAATCCGGTAACGCAGCGGAAGCGGTGAAAATCCGATTTTCAGATTTCAAAACTTTTTCTCGGATTAATTAAATAAACATATTTATTTAACATTCCAATAATCAAATTATGAAAATAAATTCAATAAAACATTTTTAGGTGAATTTACCGAAATACCCTTGCTTTGTATTTTTGTCCGTTTTAGTCCGAAATTGATCCAATCAATTTTGAATGATTCTAAATCATTTCTAAGATGAACTTATGATGTTCAAAACATCAAAACACCAAAGCAACCAAAATCCCCAAATATTGATGCCAAAGCCGAATGCACCATAAGGTGCCTAAATTGACCATTTGGTCATTTCATGCTTCAAAACTCATCCAAATGAAATCCAATAAACATGAAACTTTGCATGCATCATATACACACCCAAATGCTCAACATATATGAAAACCCCAAAATTTGGAATTAGTTAGAAACCCTAATTTTTCAATTTCCACAAATTGGACAAATTAGGCTAATTACATTAAATCAAATGTTTCAATCATCAATCTTTCATCCAATTCAAGTCTCAACACAATGAAACAACTCAAGATCAAATCTAGGTCATTTAAGAGTGGGTCAACAACTCTAGAATAGCAACATGGTTTCACAAACCTTAAAAGATTACATATAACTACAATAGTTACATCCTTTCTTCATCATACATGCTTTACAACTTCACCAAACTTTCCATCAACAAAAACACAAAGAACAAAGAAAGAAATAACCTAAGGATATCATATATGAAAGCCTAGATCCTAAGGAACATTTTCCTTACTAATAGTAAGTTGGAGAAAACTTACTAAAATCAAGCTTTCCTTGTTTTTTCTTTTCTTTCTCAAGTTCCTTCAAGGTTTCTTCAATGGTGTTTTCTTTTGTGAAATGTGTATTAGGTTAAACTAAATGAAAAGCAAATGAAAACAATATATACTTGTCAAATTTTAGCCTTGGCCGAAATTATACACAAGCATATACACCAAATTTTCATTTCAATTTCATTTCAAATGCATTTAGTCAACTTTATAAATATCTAAAAACTTTATGGATATTTATTTTGGTCAACAAATGCAACTAACATCATTAACTTTAAATATCCTAACATAAGATATTTATATTTTAATTAATTTAATCATTTAACAATTAAATAATCAATTAATTAATCAAATACAAATATATTAAATATATGTATAATATTTACATTAAATATTAAAAACATATATTCATTTAGGATAAAAGTCAAATAACTCATTTTGACTATTAATTAATGTGTATTTAAATTAATCAAGTATTAAATGTAAATACACAATAATTAGGCAAATGACTATCTAGTCTCTTTAGCATGTATCTTGCGTTTAACCATTAAACGACTTTATAAATAATCAATATTATTTATTTATGTTGCTCTAGTGCTCAACGAGTATGTTTCATTATTGAGACTCTCTAGGTTCAGGTATATCCGTCACAAAATCTAATTTCGTGTCCATAATCTATCCACCCGTAGATTATGACGATCACGGATAATCTCGCTGAACCATACAGGTCGAGGTCATCGCAAATGTATAATTCCTCCGTCACAGGTATCCGGATAAATCCCAGAGATATAGATGTAAACGTCAAATCTCTATCGGGACTATCCAGTCGACTATTCTATTAGCAATCTCAAAAAGAATGTTTAGAACTAGCTTCTAAACTTACCACGGGCCCATGGTTTTATCTGATTGCTAATCATATGGACTACCTATGCTCTGGTACACAGAACTGACGGATCCTATCTTGATACACATAGGACACCCTGAGGATCTATCTACACCAACGAACAGGCGGAGGTCTGATCTAAATAGATCGGTGACGTGACTGCCATCTAAGTGTAGAAGATGTCTCATGTGCCCACAATGGCATCTCAAGTCTAAGAATCACAAGTGCTACTCAACCCAAGAAGATTCTTATTGACGCTGGTGTACCATCCATTAAGAATCTTCGGTGAGTCGTTCAGTGTTTATCCGCTATAAACACCTACACGTCTATACTAGTCTCCAAGACTAATGGTTCATTGAGAAACCATTGGAATCATATATTCCAATATACGACATGTACCGGTCTCAACGGGTTTACTTTACTGACCAAGTAGTGTAAACCTTGACCAGGAACTGTCTGAGAATGACAACGTCATGATACTACTCAATGTCCGTTGCGACGCTTTTGCAACTGTACCATGACTAATCATTCTAAGGTCATTACGTCTTTACCATATAATAGATTAGATTATATTATAGAAACTGCAAATATTATTACTGATAATAACGTTTTACAGAAGTATTTAACAAAATACAACCGGGAATTGGCGCTCTGAGCACCAACCCCTACAGAGAAGAAGATGGAGCAGTTGGAACAGCAACTGCTGGCTTTCCGTCAGATGTTCGAGGCCTCAATGAGTCATGGTGCATCGGGCTCGAGCGTCCCCCCATCACAGTAGCAATTAATTTTATATTTGGTTTTGTATAAACATTTTGAACAAATAGATTTAATATAATATTTCTTTTTTCTAAAACAAATTTCAATATAATATTTCGTCATTTTGTTATTAATTACATTTTTTTTCAACTAAATTAAATATTTTAGACCAAAAAATAAGTAAATTACTAATTTTTTAAAAAATAAATATTTTACTTTTAGCGTCGAATATTTCGATGCTAATAGTATAAAAAATGGCCGTTGTAAGCGTACATATAATACTTTTTTAATATACGTTAGCGTCGACAAGTTTCGACGCTAAAATTCAAACTTTTAGCGTCGAATATTTCGACGGTAATAGTAAAAAAATGGTCGATGTAAGCTTACATATAATACTTTTTTAATATACTTTAGCGTCGACAATTTTCGACGCTAAAAGTTTGAATTTTTGCGTCGAATTATTTCGTCGCGAAATATAAAATATAGCGTCGGACAATTTACTTTAGCGTCGAAAAAAATTGGACGCAGAATACTGTTTTTTGGCGTCGTATTTAATTATTTCAACGCTAAAAGTGATTTTCGTCGACATTTTATCGTCCATTTTTTGCGTCTAATTTTTTCGACGCTAAATGTCTTTTGCGTCGAAACCGTCGCTTATGGCGTCGAAATAATTCGACGCTAAATGGTCTAATTCTTGTAGTGCTTTGATCTTTGATTCCAAGCTCAATGATAGGTTTCCCTATCACCTTTGGATGATTCATTTGAGTCCTAGCTCATGAAAATTTGCAACAAATTCTCACCTTCTTCCTTGTGAAGCCCACGGCAATTGAAGGAAAAATGGAGAGGATATTTCTTTCACAAAACGTGAATAAGAGAGATGAAAAGAAAAGAATGACTTGTATTTTGAATTTCCAAAAATCAAAAAGATATACCAAATCCAAGGTTTGATAAAAGTCAATAACTTAAACTTTGAGTGTAAAACAAGTTTCCATCATTTCCTACACCAACTTCCATCACCATAAAGGTGAATGAATGACTAGTGATGTGACTTGATGTGAATTGTGGGCCCCACTTGAATTCAAAATCCAAGTGGGCCCGCAAACACTCCCGGGCTCGGGTTCGCTAATTCCAAATTAACGAATTTTCCGTTGCGACGTAATTAAATCAAATTTAATTAAATAATTATGTCTAGCAAAATTACTATTCACGTCGCTCGTGAATTAATTCTAAATTAATTCATTAGCTCCAATTAAAATCCAATTTTAATTCCGCGTCGAAATCTAATTTCATCTAATATATCGAATATATTATTTTATCGATTAATTCCAAATTAATCATTCTCTCTCTTCAAATCGTATTTTATCCCAGATAAAATCTCTCCATAATTAATCCTAAATTAATTATGTTCGAATCATACGTCATCGGTGAATCTTCGGGAAGCGACCCATGAGATCCCTGGATATGTTGGCAGTAAATCCGGTCGTCGGACTATCCGAACACGTGCGTACCCGGTACCACGTTCTTACCGATTTACAAGACATGGTTGGTTTCTAGCAAAGCACCGTGCATGCCCAATTCTCCAGAAATATTCTTTTAAGGAATATGTAATCTGTATCAGGCGTAGTATACGTAGTATTGTGTATTACGATCCAGTACCGAATGTCACATGCTAGGCTTGGGGTTGGAATTGTGTCTGCCCCGTACGAAGCATATATCGGATCGCTGGTAACTAGTCTCTATAATCGAATAATCATGACCTAGTCATATTATCCCGATGACTGCAGTACTAAAGAGTACTAGTTCCATATCCTGCGTGATCATCATCTCCATATGACTGGAGTGATACTTCCATCTTGACATCACACCCAATACACTATGATTCTCATTATACCCAGAAGAGGCATACACAGAACCTGTTAAAGCCCTAGACGACCAAAACCAAAGTATACTGATTGTCGCAAGTATTAGCGATGTAAGTCTCAGGTTAAGACCAAATACACCTACCCTGATTCGGACTTCCATAGACACATAGTCATACTACCAATAGAATTCTGAGGGGTCTATCCAGAGCGAAGCTATTCCCGTACCATCGGTAAACACAACCTCCTATTACACTTGCATAAGTATCCAATACTTAAATATATGAGAACTATGTCGTTATGCTCCCACAACGCGCACAAGTGCAATACTAGTCTATTCCGCATTATCGATGTCCAATCTCGATAATACTACGAATAGGGATATTTTAATGATTAAACCTGTATCATATCTTATTAATCTGGAACTAATCATATGGACTTTTATCATTTATATATCGCGGTAATCCAATTACAAAT
The DNA here is from genome assembly GCA_019454045.1 of Zanthoxylum bungeanum. NCBI lineage: Eukaryota > Viridiplantae > Streptophyta > Magnoliopsida > Sapindales > Rutaceae > Zanthoxylum > Zanthoxylum bungeanum. Next base: position 46,188 of record SKCR01037784.1, read on the forward strand.
GATAAAAGAGCAATTTCCTTTGTCACATAGTTAATTTGTACAACAACACTATGTTCTGTACAAATAGTGATGCTATGAGTCATAATTGTCCAACAATCTCCCACTTGGCCTATAGCCAATCACTCAAGTGTCCTACACTTGAACTATGTACGGGTCGCTCAAATTTCTGTTGAAAAACAATTTTCGTCAGCGGATTTGGAAGGTTATCATCTGATGCGATTTATTCGATCATCACATCGCCACGATGTATGATCCGACGAATCAGATAAAATCATTTGAAATACATACTTTGATCGTTGATGAGACCATTAATTATTTAGCCTGTGTTGTAGCCTAGCTCAGTTGCTAACAGAACTACTCATAATCTAATTAGGAATTTTACAGATCCAAAATTGATTATTTTGCTGCCTCAGCTGCAGTAATATTCCGCTTTTGTTGTTTATTCGGCAATAGTATCTTGCTTGGAAGATCTTCAGCTCACTGTTTCGTTATTCAACCTATATAGTACCGTTATTGCGACTTACAGTCGTTATTATCGGTTTGGAAACTTGCAACGGTGAACCCAGTCACTTCAATTTCTCCTCCTTCATAGCTTAAGAAAGCATCCTTAGTTCATCTAAGACACTTAAGGATGTTCTTAACATCAATCCAGTGACCATTACCTGGATTGGCCTGATTGTGACTCCATATGCTCAAAGCATATGAGACACCAGGTCGCGTACATGTCTTTCAATGTACGAGTTCTCAGAGAGTGCCAACAACTTTTAGATCTATTCCAGTAGATCCTTATTCCTAGAATAAAGGTTGCATCTCCCAAGTATTCTATGGAGAATTTTTCATGAAAGCCAAGCTTTCACCGATTATATTATGGGAATGTCATTTCCAAGAAATGATATGTCATTATTATATAGGACATTGATTGTTAGTGCTCTCCCACTAACCTTCATATATACACAAGAATCATATTTGTTTTGAATTAAATCATACACCATTATGATTACATCAAAACATCAGTTCCAAGAACACAATGCTTGCTTCAATCCATAAATGGATTGAATTAACTTGCAAACCTTGTTTGCATGCTTTGGCACGACAAAACCGTTAGGATGTTTATAAACATCCTCCAAAAGGTTTCCTTTGAAGGAAAGCGGTTTTGACGTTCAGCTGCCATATTTCATAAATGAAACATGCAGCATTAGCAAGCATTATCCAAATGGATTTTAATCATGGCAACTAATAAAAGGTTTCGTCGTAATCAACATAATGTTGATAACGATAACTTTTCGCTACAAGCCTAGCTTTGTACGTTTGTTTGTTACCATCCATGTATGTCTTCCTTGAAGACTCATATAATACCAATAGGCACAATACCTTTCGGTACATCAACCAGTATTCAAACTTGGTTGATATACATGAAATCCATTTGGACTTCATGGCACTTTGCCATGAATGGAATCGATACCTTGTATCACTTCCTCATACGTAGTCAGTTTGTCTTCCTCAATAAGATTGACATCTTTACGAGGTGAGATCAGAAACCCATACCTCCAAGGTTGTTTTCCGACTCTCTCCGACTTGCGCGGTTCTTGTGTATTTGAATATTGTGGTACATTTTCATCCTTGATGAACTGTTTGTGTTCCGTTAAAGAATCGGTGCATGGAACAGTATTACTCCGATTTTCATCGAGTTTTACTTTCCTCCCACTTACCACTGCATATAGGTATTCCTCTTAGGAAAACCGCATGGAGAGCAACAATTACATTGTTCTCTTGTGAGTTGTATAAGTACTATACTTTGGTTACCCTAGGACAACCAATTACAAATTAGGCACTTATCCGATTTGGGTTCCAGTTTTGGTATCATCCAAACGTATGCCCAGCATTCCCAAATCTTTAGGAAAGAGAAAACCCAGTTTCTTTCCTGTTCATATCTAATATGAAGTATGTCTAATAGATTTTTATGGAACCTTATTCAAAATAAGTATTGCACTGTTTAATGTTTATCCCTAGAAGGAAAATGGTAGCTCAGAGCGACTCATCATTAACCTTACCTTGTCCAACAATGTTCGGTTTCTCTGTTCGGACACACCGTCAAATTGAGGTGTTCCGAGAGGAGTCCACTATGAAAGAATACCATACTCTTTCAAATAATCGAGAAACTTATTGCTTAAGTATTTTCCACCACGGTCTCACCGTGAAGGTTTTAATACTTTAGCCGGTCTATCTGTCTACTTCGTGTCGAAACTCTTTGAATTTATCAAAAGTTTCCAATTTTTATCTCAAAAGAAACACATAACCATAACGTGATGCCACATCCGTGAAGGTTACGAAATGTTCATATCCACCTCTAGCCTAGCTAGACATGGGCCCACTTATGTCACTATAAACGAGGGCTAACAGATCGGTGGCACTTGCACTTTTACCAAGTAAAAGGTGTTTTAGGCATTTTGCCTAATAAAATAGATTCGTAGACATCATTTGATGAGAATCAAATATGTCCTAGTACCCACTCTTCGAAAGTGTGGATATACGAGTCTTGTTAATGTGTCCCAGACAACAATGCCACTTATAAGTCTCAACTGATTAATTCATTTTGAGCTATTTGTTTGTCATGTCATACGTTTGAGATTCATTTATATTCAAAATATAAATACTGTTATTCACATCTAATGTGTTTATCTCAATATCATCTTTATAAAATAAAACACTTAGTGTTCTAGAATATAAAGGTATACCCGCAACGGGTTAAACTTAGATATAGAGATAATGTCTCTACTCAAACTAGGTACATTATAACATTTTCCTAATTTAAGTACATCCCAAAGGGTACTTCCTAAACTTAAGATTATACGGTTAAAACAACGACTCTTGTCCCGTTTCCGACTTGTAGGTCAATCTCATCTGAAGTCAGTCTCCTACTTATCAGCAGATTCTGCACATCAGTACTATATTTATGTACCATATTTAGTATCAAAAATCCAATTTTGAAACTAATGGTGAACATGTTTATGACAAACATACTTGAAGCCGGAGCCTTGCCCCTCTTCACTTCCTTCATGTCTGCCTTGTCCATACGACAGTCACGCTTCCAGTGACCCCGTTTGCCATAGTTTAGGCAGACATCTTGGGATATGTCCTTTGTCTTCCTAGAAGACTGTGACGATTTTGCCTTTGCCCCTTTTAGAAGCTCTGGCTCTGCCTCCTAGAGCATAGCCATCAACTCTCCAACAGTTTACTCTTGGTTCATAATGAACCTGCCCCAGCTTTCGGGTAGAGACTATAAGATCAAATCTTTGGTAGTCTCGGCCACGTAGGTTTTGCCCAGCTAACCTAGCTAATCGATGTCAGTAATCATCTGTGACACCTAGTGCTCGACATATGTACCCTCTGACATACGTGAGCGAAAGAGCTTATTTTGCAATTCGTACTTCTAAGATCTAAGAATAGATCTATGAAGATCCTTCAATTTCAACATCATGGTTTAAGGATATAATCCTTAATTCTCACGAAGAAATTAGGGAGTTATTGCGGTAAGCATAAAGGATTGAGCACTAAAGTTATCATTACATGAATCTTCCAAAGATCATGTTCTACTATTTGCTCAACTCCGGGCTTAGGCCCGAGATGTCATTATATCAAATAGAATAACTTCTCAGTTCCCAGGACTATCCTGAGGTTTTATTCCCAATTTGAAAATTAAATCCGCTTAAAGACATTTTCTCCCAGGATTATGTTCTAAACGCTAATCTTTCAGTTATCTTGATTCAAATAGTCCAACTATCCAATCAACGATTTCAGGTACTATAATGATTACTATAGTCTAACTATATAATCAACTACTATTTGATTGGTTAATTCAAATATATTGATTACTATAATCCAATTATATAATCAACTATAAATTGAAGTAGTTTGAATACAGTCCAACTGTTTAATTAAAACAACAATTAAATATTAGTCCAACTAATATATTTATTAATTAATGACGAAAAATGAAATGAGCGCGTATTGGCAAGTATCTAAACGAAATTGCAAATTTAATACTTGCCTCCCACTATTTTTCTGCGAGCCTCTAACCCTCTGTGGAGTACTCGGGAAACCTAGTTTCCTAGTGGGCTAGGATCCCGTTAAATAACACACAATCTTGACTTTGGCCAACAAATTGTATGATACTTAACTAGGTAGATCTCTAAGATCAATTGGATCCCATCCAATTCCTAGATCCAGTAGGTGGACATCCAAGTCCGAAACATATATATAATATATATGCCAATATATTTTCCTAACTTTTTTCCTCTGAATCAACTAAGCCTTGGCTTTGGCACAACAAGCTTAATGATTCCAGTTAAGTGGGACCCATTGACCTTGGAAAGCTTCGTAATCGATGTCGATGGACAAGAAGTGATCTTGACTTTGGCCAACAAATCACAACTTGGACAAGACATGCGATATGGAACAAAGCCTTCATGATTCAAACACATCCACGATGGACAAATGTCTTGACTTTGGCCAACAAACCAGTGCCAATCTTGGATCTTGAGAATGAATCATTCAATGGAAGGAAAACGCTTAATATTTGTTGAGGGTTTTTCACGTAATTGGCAACCAATTAATTATCTTTAATTAGGTCTCATCATACACCCATAAACATGCATTCTAAAAGCATAATAAGGCGCGATAAATAAATTAATAAATATATGCGGATGGATATTTAAAATATTTTGTTCCTAGAACAAATTTCTCCATTTCCTCTCTCTCGACTTGCATTATTCTTACTTCTACCCAATTACATAACACTTCTAAAGAATCCTCATTTACATTGAGGGGAATAGGTGAGAAGAGAAATACAAAGAATCGGGAGGTAATAGGCTGGACACGCAGGTCCAATATAATAAATTCTAAATTTATTACAACAATTTCCAAAATTGCCCTCACCCATCTAATATCCATCCGATATACATTATTCATACATCACATCCATGTATTCACACAAGCATGTAATCAATCAATCTAATCCAATTAATTAATCTTTGATTAATGATCATCCAATGTTCAAACAACGATTTGATTTGTGCGAGTCCAACTCGTTTTAAGAATAAGTACTCAAAGTACGTATTCTTGAATTATATCAAACTATAATATTAAATCCAATTTAATTTGTATTCAATATTAATTCTTTATTTAATTCTAAATTAAATAATTACAATTTATTAATGAGCCTTTGCGACTTAGATTCTAAATCTAATCTTTATGGGTCTCAAAGCCCAATTAACATCCAATGTCAATTTAATTAAAGTCCAATGGGCTTTCAATTTATTTATAAGGCATGGACTTTGGCAACCAAAGCCCAATAAGGAATCACCATTTGCCAAAAATCAATTTAGGCCCATTAGGCCCAATTAAAATTTTAAAGGCCCATTAATTGTATTTGGACTTTATGAAAATGGTTTTAGGCTCAATTGGATCCAACCAATTAACCTAAACCAAACTTGGCCCAACCAAGCCCATTAAGCCCAAATACAACTTTATTAGCCCAATTCCAAATTTAGCCCAACTAATTAAATTCCAATATTCCAAATATCATAATTTAATCAATTAAAGTGTATTAGCTATAATTAATTATTTAAATCAACATTTCCAAAATACCAATTTACATAATTAATCTTGTTTTAATCAATCAACTTATGTCCAACACAAATTGAAGCAAAATCAATCCCAACATGCTTTGAAGCTCTCGGCAATATGAGACCTTTTTATATCAATTTTGATTTCAATCCAATTAAATCACAAACCAATATATCCCATGCATTTTAAACATATCCAATTATCTAAAATTTAAAATCACAAAGAGCTAGGGTTCCAACATATATTCGGCCAAGCCTCATATTTGGGGAAAATTAATCCAATTAATTTTTTCTTCAAATTGATCATGCACAACTCAAAGTTAACATATTATAAGCATGCTCAAACAAAAAATTTGACAAAAACATGCTCAAATCAAAAATACCCAAATTAAAGTTAAGAACCCTAAATTTCAATTTCATGCTTAATAACCGCTCTGATACCATTGTTGGGTTTTCTAGGTCAAACCAAGATCAAATTAAGCAATGAAATGTGCGAATACAACAAAGTAAAGTAGCGGAAATACTCACTTTGATCGGATTTTGGATGCGTTGAACACAAAAATTCTGCTCCTCCAACTTTCGGCCAAGCTCTTGAGTTGTGCTCCAAGCTCCTCTTTGAATGTTGAATCAATGCTCCAAGCTTTGATCTTTGATTCCAAGCTCAAGGATAGGTTTCCCTATCACCTTTGAATGATTCCTTTGAGTGCTAACTCATGAAAATTTGCAACAAATTTTCACCTTCTTCCTTGTGAAGCCCACGAAAAATGAAGGAAAAATGGAGAGGATATTTCTTTCACAAAACGTGAATGAGAGAGATGAAAAGAAAAGAATGACTTGTATTTTGAATTTCCAAAAATCAAAAAGATATTTGTATTGGATTCAATATAAAACATATTTGTATTGGATATTTGTAATGTATGATTTTGGTATTTGATTTCCTATAAACATGTTTTTAGATGTATTTGATTATCTAGAAATGTTGTTAGAGGTCAATAATGTATGTATGAATGTTGTTAGATAGTCTAAGGCATTGTTAGAAGTGTATTTTGAAGGTTTAGAACCTGAGAAAACTGGGAAAACAAGGTTTTTCAGCCTGGACCGGCGTACCGGTCTTCATGAGATATAGACCGATTTACCGGTGTTCATACCGGTGGGACAAATCGGTTCCAATTGATCTTGGAGACTGTTGCTGGAATCGGTCTGCTTATTTTGAGATGATGAACACCTTTTTGCTGGTGTTCATACCCGTCGCTCACCGATTTACCTGTGGACCATAACGATCTAGGACTGTTGCTTCCACCGATATGCCGGTTAAGCTCGGTCTTGGAGACCGTTGCTACTTGCTGCTACCGGTCTACTGATCATGACCAAACTTGATAAGGAGGTTCATTTGACCTCTCCATATGGGCGACCGAGGATTGAGAAACTCGTATGTTTCTAAAAATTTTAAAATTTACCCATCATAAGGACCCGCTCACGATGCCCATTCCGCTGGGCCGGGGTCCGCGGGTAGGATCGGATCTGGACCCGATTCCCTAACAAAATGGTATCAGAGCGGGTTACTACCGCACTATACACTTCATTTACATACATAACATGTAAGACATGTATTTGAATCCGGATTTTGTGTTTCCAATTTTAAAATGCATGAGTCAATATTAGATACACTATGCATGTAATTGGATATTATCATATGTTTTAACCTTTAATGATTTGGAATCATAACTCTTCCGTGATTAAGTTATTAATTAATTGTAATAGTATTCATGATGTTAGAGCTTCATTTGATGGTCCGTCTTGTCAATACAGAGATGAATGAGTTATTATCTCTTGTGCCCAATACCGTCCATATTGTGAGGGTATAAGTGGTCGTAACTTAGGTTGCTCCGGTAAAACATTGGATGTAGCGTGATGAGTTCACGTAGTCCCTCAATACCGTCCATATTGTGAGGGTGAACTAGCGAAGCTCATTAGTACACATTGACAAGTATACACCTAGAACACGTCTTAATCCAATACCGTCCATATTGTGAGGATAAGAAACGGTTCAGGACCAAACGTAGGAGTCACATTACGTGATTGGCTTAGTTCCTACCTAATGAGTTTACAAAGGCCAATACCGTCAATATTGTGAGGCTGGAGTAAATGTCATGGGATCCACTTCCCGCTATGAAATTTAATTGTCTTATTTCTATTTTTCGTTAAGGAAGATTACAGAATTATATATAGTAATGAGAGGGGCACTATTGAATTGAAATCCATGATTTGATTAATGCTTTATATGTTGATATGAAATATTCTGATTATGTTGTCTTTTTTCAGTTACGGCACACGTGAACCCACTAGCGAGGCTACTGGATTCGAATAAGCTCAAAGGAGCTGAAAACTACCATGAATGGTGGTTGAACATGCCGATAGTACTTGAGTCTGAGAAATTGAAATATATTGTCTAGAATCTGCTGCCCCTCGACATTGATCCAATGTCAATTCCTGAAGAGTTTGACACTTTTGAGAAATTGAAGGATGACAACTTGAAAGTCAAATCGTATATCCTTGGATCGATGGTTCTAGCATTGATTCGTTAGTACATTGACGTGAGAGAGGCTTATAACATCTTTCAAACACTCAAGGAGTTGTTTGAGACAAATCAAGAAATAGAGGTTTATCGGAGATCTAAAGAGCTGTATCACACAGTTTTTAATGACTGTGAAGATGTTAGCATTCATGTTTTGAACATGATTGAATGTATATGATACCTCGAGGGATATGGAGTTCATATAGGTGAACGGCAAGGCCGCAACGTTATCTTGTCTTTTCTTTTCGGGTACATACTCTGGATTTGTTTTTAACTTCCATATGCACAAGATGGAATCCAATTATGAAGAGCTACATAACATGTTACATACCGCGGAACAAGACATAAGTTGTGGAAATCCGAGCCTTTATGTCCATAGTGGAACAATCACTTTTAAGACTTCTGGGAAGTCGAAGAAGATTTCCAAGAAGGACTCAAAGAAATATGCCAAGTCCAAGAGTGATAGGCCCAAGATGGCCAAGGACCAATGCTTGCATTGTAGTAAGTCTGTACATTGGAAGCGTGATTGTCCAGACTTGAAGGGTAAAGCCGGACCCTCAGGTATATTTTCTGTTTTTCCTATCATTATAGACATCTCATTGGCATTAAACGAATGTAGTGGTTGGGTGTTAGACATCAGAAGTCCCACTCAAATTTCTATCTCCATGCAGGGCATGAGGGTTAAGCGGACGCTTGTTTTCGGGGAAGCTACGAGTTGGAAATGGCGAGACATTAGATGTTAAGGCCATAGGAACATTTATGTTATGTTAAAACTCCCCAATGGATGTAACATGCTTTTGAACAACTATTATTTTGTACCTTCTCTAATTATGAATATTATATCATTATCTGTCTTGGATAGAGAATGATATAATGTAATTATTAGAGATTGTATTTTGCATTTATATAATAAATAAAGTCTTTTGATGTGTAAATGCATGTTAAATAATGGTCATTATGTTTTGGAAACATATAATGATGTTTAAAATATTATGGAAAATAAAAGAAAAAGATCTGAAATGAATGATACCAAACTTTGGCATATGAGAATGAGGCATTTAGGTGTAAGACGCCTATCGAAATTGGTTAAGGATGTGACCGGCGTAAACACACACGTATAACGCAAGCGCACGTATCGTTCAAGTTGTATAAAAATATCGATCACACGAGGACTTAATTCCTACTGTTGGTATTAATTGATGCATTTATTTATTTACAAATATCTAATTAAAGTGAGAATGTAATTGATTGCTTTTTGGTTGGTTGAATGTGGTTTTGCTTAATTAAAATAAATAAAATAAAATACTAAAAATAATAAAAGACAAAAAGATCAAGGGTTGTGAATCTTTCTAAAATCTTTTAAAAGATGAAGTGATTATTTTATGTTTGTGTAATAAATTGGTTTACTAACCTGGAACACTAAATTATGCGAAAGCCTCTGTCGATGGTCAGACGCAAATACCCAGTTTAACCCAATTGAACCATATGTCTATGTCAACCAAATTATCTGAATTCATTAAGATTAAGTTCCAATTATGACTACCCCCGCCCGACAGGTATATTCCTATCCTGTAAGTAAATCTATTAAAGGGTTATCTATCCTCAAGGAATATCGTGGGCTATTAAGTCTAAGGTTGAAACCTAAAATCCCTATGTCTAGTTCATTTTAGATTTACCACATCAAACTTATTGGTGATTAGAAAACAAGAAGCATTAAGCTTAAGACTTAATAAGTAAACCTTTAAATTACCCAAACTATAAAATAACCCCTTATAAACCGGTGATATTAGAAATCATCACAACCCCAGATAACTAACACATAATTAGGGCTAGTAACAACTTAAAAGTAAAAGACAAAAAGTAAAAATGCTGAAAAGTAAAAGACATAAAGTAAAAGATGAAAAATAAAATAAAATAAAATGCTAAGGTAAAAGGACCAACTTTTACTAATTACTATTTAGATATCTCCCTTAATATAATATATTAACTTGTGATTATTTTGCCAACCAGCAATATAGGCGGTAACCTGATTAAGTCAAATTAAGTCCAACCAGCCATTAAGGCGGTAAAAAGATTTGTCTATGAACCTGCCATATAGGCGGTAAGAAAGTTTAATTACCAACCGACCAATCTGGCGGTATCCTTAATTAGTCAGGTTTAAGCCAGATTAAAATGAATTACCAACCGACCAATCTGGCGGTATCATTTTTAAGTCAATATTTTAAATAGTGAATATATTATATTTAAGGGAGATTAATCTAAATAATAACAGTAAAAGAATTACCTTTCACCATAGCTGGGGAAGTTACCTCCTCATGGTGAATAGTAAAAACTATAAAAAGTAAAAAATAAATTACTATTATTACAAAACGTAATTAAAATTATTTACAAAACTAAAAACTAAAAAAACTAAAATTAAAAGAAACTTAGAGAGAGAAACTCTCTCTTTACATCAAAGAGATGAGAGAGAGTGGTGCACTTGAAACTGAAATGTTGAGCTCTATTTATAGGGGCAGATAGGGGTCCGGCATCGCGACGCTCAGCCAGCGTCGCGACGCTGGATTGTCGACGTGGCGTTCTCTGGTTCGTCGGTTGAAGATTTTGGATAAGGGGATAAGGTGACACGTGGCGGGGTGGTTGAGCCTCAATTATTGTGACACGTGGCGAGCTGTGATTGGTCGGCTGAGATTCTTATTGCCATGTGTCAGATACAGATAAGAGGATCAATGATTGATGCTGACGTGGCGCTGACGTGGCGACACGTAGGATTTTGACTGTCGGCATCATAGGATTGCGACACGTGTCACGCTGTGATTGGTTGATGATGACGTGGCATGTTGACTTAGTTGACCAGTGACGTGGACGATGATGTGGCATGACATGTGGCATAGTTGACTCGTTGACCTACTGACGTGGATGATGAAGTGGCGACACGTAAGATGATGACACGTGGCACTACGCACGTTAGCAGATCGGCTGTGATGGTGACACGTGGCACGGCGCACATTAGCAAAGTCAAACTTTTCTCAGATTCTGACACATGGACCCGGCGCACGTTAGCACTGTTCGACGTACGTTAGGCGTCGCGACGCGGCAAAATTACCAAATTGCCCTTTTTCGGCAATTTTCACTATTTTGCTCCAAATCACCTCCAGAATGTCCTGAAACTTTATTTATCTACAAAATAACACAAAACACATCAAAATATTCACAAAAATCAAGAAACTATACAAAATATTAGGTTAAATGAGTGAAAAATAGTGATATAAATACCACTCATCACACCCCCAAACCTAACATTTTGCTAGTCCTCGAGCAAAATACAGAATAATATAACATAATAAAATTTAACTAAGCCACTTTCGTAGGGATCACGGTTGCATTTAGCGTATGCAACAAGCCTTTAAACCCCTAAGTGTCCCTAGTGGATAAGTTGTAGTCTCGTGAGGGTTTACAGTAATGATACCCACAAACATTTTACAAAAGTACAAAGGTAGTAAAACTAATGCACACAAAAGCAAAAAGACAAGAGAAAAGAGAATAAAGAAGTTAGTGACTAATCATGTGAAATTTCTACTCCAAGTTACTAGTTGTTTTGTTTCTTTCTAAATTACTGAATAAGTAAATTCTCCGATTATATTTACCATTCTCCATACACACGGCCAACAAAATATTAAACAACTCATTTTTGCCCACAACAGTCATAAGTGCAGTTGATAAGAGAATAATATTTTTGTCCTAAAGTTTTATCAGATTCACACCTTTTATAGCAATGGAATAATTTTTCTGATTTTGTTCTTTGATTTTTTTTATTTATTTATATACAATATCTTCTGTCTATGTAGCGAGTGTTGGGTCGGTGGCTCCCAAACCAGTTGGCTTTAGGGCACCAGGTGTTAAGACACCCCTACGGACTTAATTACTCAGACTTCAGATATATATATTTTTGCAGCATCTTTGATCCATGTAGCGAGCTTTGGGCCAGTGACTCCCAAACCAGTTGGCTTTATGGCACTAGGTGTTAAAACACCCTTACAACCTTAATAACTCGGATCTCAGATTTTTTTTTTTACTCCATTGCTTTTTGAGATGCTTCCTCCAATTAAACTAGAGCACTGAATATTACAAACTTTTCAATTTTAGCTCATGTCTGTATGTTACTATATATGTTGATAATATCTTCTAACTAATCATATGAAGATCCATTTTAGTCAGATTTATAGAGAATTTACAAATTAAATAATTCAAAAGGAAATAAACAAAAATTAACTTGTTCCGAAAAAATGGTTTGAAATACGTCTCAGGAGTGAAAACTCCTTACTCAGCTATCTCTTACCAATTTCACATTTTTAGTCAAAATAAGAACACAAAAACATAAAATGTTTTTGTAATTTTCGAAAAATTTTCAATTTTTTTGTATTTAAAAAAAAAATTTGGACTAAAAATAAAAACAACACACAAACTAAAAACAAGGTATTGATCAACTAATTTCCTCCCCCAAACCTAAATGAGACATTGTCCCCCAATGTCTTAAACAGTAGAAGAAGAGTTTAGAAGATAATACCTGGTTAGCTGAAATTCTACACGAAAAATTAAAGGTTAAGATCCAAATTAATCCGACGCCTCTTACCACGATCGTCCTCGGACCAATTGATCTTTGAAAGGATAGGGTCAACTTGTGGTTCATAGGCTATGAGTTGGTCTATTATATCCGGAGCAGTTCTGGCAGTAAAGAGGAGTTCTTTTAAAGGTTTTGACACGAACCCATTTCTCTGAGCATCATCAAGAAACACACAAAGAAAATCATAAAATCCATCAACATTGTACAGTCTAAGCGGTTTCTGGTGTATGTTTAGGTTCGCCCAAGATAGAACTATAAAAATTTCCTCCAATGTGCCCAAGCCACCTGGCAAAGTGATAAAAGCATCAGCACGGTTGATCATTTCTACCAATCGTTCAAACATACCTGGCACAATAAGTTCCTCTATGTTTGATGGTTCAATAAGATTTGCCTCTGCCAAAGGTTTTGGGATGATTCCCAAAACATGACTGCCTCCTTCCTGTACAGCCTTTGAAACGATCCTCATTAGTCCAAGATTGCCTCCGCCAAATACTAAGTGCATATTCCTTGCAGCTAAGACTCAACCCAATTCTTGTGATGCCTCTACGTATTGTGGCTTAGTACCAACACTAGTACCGTAAAACACACAAATGTTTTCAACTCGTCTTCTTGAAGTGGCTTCCATTTTTTTATGTATTTCTTTCTCAACTCTAGATGCCTTCAAATGTGCAATGATGAGTTGAATTTATAGTACCTGAAAAAGGGTGAGTAATAATAGCACTAGTATCTTCCAAATGACGTTTGTTAGCTAAACAACAAAAGAAATCGTGAAATGTCAAAAAGTCTGGATCCTATCTATGAAAATAAAGATAATTACAACAGAAAAGCAAATCAAAGTAATAATTAAGGCAACGGAATTGTGTACGCAATACGCCATTCGCTTAGTATAAATTCATTAGGATGTGTCTCAAGAATTCATTCTTTACTCAGCCATCGCTAATGAATTATTTCTTATCTTTGCCAAACACCATTCCTTCTGTCTTATGCTTTGGATGAGCTTTTCCCTACAAAAATAACACACAAAATTAAAAACTCTACAACATGTATACACAAAATATAAAAACAGAAATTACAAAAAATTGCATGGGTTGCCACCCTGCTAACGCTAAATTTTTCGTCTTCAGCCAGACGTGACTGAAATCCATCTGTCAAGGAGGTTTCAGCGTCGTTTTGGATTTCCGATTAAAGACAATCCTGTGAGCGTTGCTTTTGAAGGGTTCTTTTCCAACGGTAAAGGGGCAAAAAGAATTTTGTCTCATTCAGTGCTTGTGCCACCTTTTTAAACTTTATTGCTCCAGTGGTTCCTGAAAAGAAAGAAATAAAATCAAGAGGTCTCGTATGGTGCTTGACTTGGAATGGAATTTCCATTCTGTTAAGCTTCTTGTTGATATCTTTAAATTGTACTCCCCAAAACAGTGATGTTTCTTCTGAATGCTCTGGATCTTTAAATAGTTCAGACATTTGCTCCTTCATTTGCTCTGTTTCTTGCTCCATATTTTCTTCACAAATGTATTTGAAAATTTCCATATTCAGCTCTTCATCTGTCATCTGTGAAATACATGCTTCAAAATTGTCAACCTGAGGATGAAAAGAAATGTCAGATTTTAGGTGTTCATCCTCTGATACGACTGGAATGGATGGTTCAGATAGATCCTCATCAAACATAATGGTAAAGCATGCTCCAAGATCTTCATTTTGAGGATTGAAAGTTTGATCCTCCGTTGTTGGTGCATTTGTTACAAATAGATCAGCTTCATCCTCGTTTAATCTAAATAATAAAAGTCAAATAGAGACTTTGCTGGTTTGGGCTCCCGAACTGATACCTCTGGTTGTTGATACTGCTCAGCCTCCTTCTTTGTTGAAGTGTCATTGTGAAATGATTGGTACTCGAAGGCTTCATCAGTGTCATTTGAAACTGGTTCTTGAGGTATGTATCTCTGGTTTTCTGTTGATTGTCTCATTTGATCTGTCAGTCTCTGAATGAATTTTGACTGTCTCTGAATACTTTCGAATTGCTTCTGGCATGTTTCAAGCATTGTATCCAACTCTTTGAGCATATCAACCTTCTGATCTTCCTCTGATTGTTCTGGTTCTTGATGAAAATCAAAGGTAGATGGTGGATAAGATGGAAAGTATGATGGTTCTTCGTACCTTGAATGATTCAAATAATTCTGCCACTCTAAAAAGTATATGCATTGATCGCTTGGGTGGTTACCATCATAAATTACACATCTCCCTATTTTGTTCTGTTGAGCAAATGTAGAATTGATTGGTTCTGACATCCAGTGATAATCGTTGGGCTGGACAACAGGCCTCAGAAAACCGGACTGTTGCTCCCAGATTTGGGGTGTATATTTTTAATAAAGCTCGTGATATCTCAATCTCCCAATAATGTTCCATTTTTTTAATCACCTCGAAAACAAAAGAAAGAAATAAAATTACAGATAAAAATAAAGAAAATTAGATACAAGTAAATTAGATAGCTTCAAAATTAATAACTCAAGAAAAATAAGTCCCCGGCAACGGCGCCAAAAACTTGACCGGCGTAAACATACACGTATAACGCAAGCGCACGTATCGTTCAAGTAGTATAAAAATATCGATCCCACGAGGACTTAATTCCTAATGTTGTTATTAATTGATGAATCTATTTATTTACAAATATCTAATTAAAGGGAGAATGTAATTGATTGCTTTTTGGTTGGTTGAATGTGGTTTTGCTTAATTAAAATAAATAAAATAAATAAAAGAAAATACTAAAAATAACAAAAGACACAAAGATCTAGGGTTGTGAATCTTTCTAAAATCTTTTAAAAGATGAAGTGATTATTTTATGTTTGTGTAATAAATTGGTTTACTAACCTGGAACACTAAATTATGCGAAAGCCTCTGTCGATGGTCAGACGCAAATACCCAGTTTAACCCAATTGAACCATATGTCTATGTCAACCAAATTATCTGAATTCATTAAGATTAAGTTCCAATTATGGCTACCCCCGCCCGACAGGTATATTTCTATCCTGTAAGTAAATCTATTAAAGGGTTATCTATCCTCAAGGAAGATCGTGGGCTATAAGTCAAAGGCTGAAAACCTAAAATCCCTATGTTTAGTTCATTTTAGATTTACCACATCAATCTTATTGGTGATCAGAAAACAAGAAGCATTAAGCTTAGACTTTAATAAGTAAACCTTAAATTACCCAAACTATAAAATAACCCCTTATAAACCGGTAAATTTAGAAATCATCACAACCCCAGATAACTAACACATAATTAGGGCTAGTAACAACTTAAAAGTAAAAGACAAAAAGTAAAAATTCTGAAAAGTAAAAGACATAAAGTAAAAGCTGAAAAATAAAATAAAATAAAATGCTAAGGTAAAATGATCAACTTTTACTAATTACTATTTAGATATCTCCCTTAATATAATATATTACCTTGTGGTTATTTTGCCAACCAGCCATATAGGCGGTAACCTGATTAAGTCAAATTAAGTCCAACCAGCCATTAAGGCGGTAACAATATTTGTCCATGAACCTGCCATATAGGCGGTAAAAAGTTTTAATTACCGACCGACCAATCTGGCGGTATCCTTGATTAGTCAGGTTTAAACCAGATTAAAATGAATTACCAACCGACCAATCTGGCGGTATCCTTTTTAAGTTAATATTTTAAATATGTGAATATATTATATTTAAGGGAGATTAATCTAAATAATAACAGTAAAAGAATTACCTTTCACCATAGCTGGGGAAGTTACCTCCTCATGGTGAATAGTAAAAACTGTAAAAAGTAAAAAATAAATTACTATTATTACAAAACGTAATTAAAATTATTTACAAAACTAAAAACTAAAAAAAAAAAACTAAAATTAAAAGAAACTTAGAGAGAGAGAACTATCTCTTTACATCAAAGAGATGAAGAGAGTGGTGCACTTGAAACTGAAATGTTGAGCTCTATTTATAGGGGTGGATAGGGGTCCGGCGTCGTGACGTTCAGCCAGCGTCGCGACGCTGGATTTTCGACATGGCGCTCTCTGGTTTGTCGGTTTGAAGATTCTGGATAAGGGGATAAGGTGACACGTGGCGGGGTGGTTGAGCCTCAATTATTGTGACACGTGGCGAGCTGTGATTGGTCGGCTGAGATTCTTATCTCCACGTGTCAGATACGATAAGAGGATCAATGATTGATGCTGATGTGGCGCTGACGTGGCACTGATGTGGCGACACGTAGGATTTTGTGAGTCATGTATCAAAGGGAAAATGAATAAGGCTATATTCCAAGGTGTTGGACACCATGTCGATGATTTGTTGGAGCTAGCGCACAGCAATGTGTACGATCCATTAAATCACGTAGCTCATGACAGTTCTACCTATTTCGTGACTTTCACGGATGATAAGTCACGATTTGGTTATGTCTATTTGATGAGACATAAATCGAAAACATTTGAAAAGTTCAAAATATTCCGAAATGAGGTAGAGAAACAAACTGAGAAATTCATCAAATGCCTTCGATCGGATCGAGACGGTGAATACATAAGTGATGAGTTCAGAAATCTTTTAAGGGAGAATGAGATTCTCGCCCAATATAGCCCACTTGGAACTCTTCGATACAATGGTGTGTCGGAAAGGAGAAATAAGACTCTATTAGATATGGTTCGATCGATGATGAGCTATACGGATCTACCGTATTACCTGTGGGGTTACGCGTTACTGATTGCTGCCCACATACTTAATAAAGTTCCATCTAAAGCTGTAACTACCACACCTTATGAGATTTGGCATGGTAGGAACCCAAGCCTTGGTTATCTAAGGATTTGGGGATGTCTCATATACGTGAGAGTTGCGCAACGGGATAAGCTTGCACCAAAGGGGTACAAATTCAGGTTTGTAGGTTATTCAGAACATTCAATGGGATATCAGTTCTATGATTTTGAGCAATGAAATGTTTTAATTGCAAGATACGCCATTTTCCTCGAAAATGAATTTTTGTTGGAAAGTGGGAATTGTAGAAAGATGGAACTCGATGAGTTTGATCCTTCCTTAGAGGAAGAACCTAAAATATAACCGGAGGTCCCTCATGGTGCAAGATCTTCGACACAGGTTCCGCGTAGATCGAGTAGAATATCGAGACCGCAAGATAGATTATTCTTGACATCTAAGGTGGATCTTGATATACTCTTTTTGGAGGAGACGGACCCGACTACGTACCAACAAGCGATATTAGATATCGATTTGGTAAAATGGAAAAGTGCCATGAAATTCGAAATAGACTCAATGCATGGCAATCAAGTCTAGGACTTGGTTGAGCTTCCTGAGGGTATTAAATCTATTGGTAGTAAATATTAGGGTTGGTGCTCGGAGTGCCAATCCGGATCGTATTTATGTCTGATTCATAAATACGAATAATGTTATTTTCAATAATATTACTAATTTAATGGTACCACCCTTGTCTTTTATACACTTATTCGATCTAATAATGATTAGATATCTGATTACGATTAGATCGAAACTAAATCTGGTTTAGTGATACGTGTATATTAGACAAAGACCCTAGGATTTACAGTATAGTGCGCAGTTAAAACGTAGTTTGTAATTGACATTGGGAAGCGCACTATTAGTTGTATATCCTTAAATAAAGTTCCTGGTCAAGATTTGCTAACACGGGTCGGTTAGTAAAATCCGCTGAGACCAGTACATGTCGTATATCATGACTTGGTCCGATGGTTTATCCCAGTGAACCATGAGTCTTGGGAGACTCGTATAGACACGTAGGTGTTTATTTGATAAGACACTGAACGACTCACTGAAGGTTTCCTAATAGATGGTACACCAACGTCAATAGGAACCTTCTTGAGTTGAGTGAGCATAGTGGTCCTTCGACTTGAGATATCATTGTGGATATATGAGTTATCCTCCACACTTTGATGAAAGTCACATCAACGATCTAGTCATGATCAGACCTACGCATGTTCATTGGGTATAGACTGATGCTCATGATATCATGTGCGTATCAAGATATGATTCGTCAATCCTGTGTGTAGGGCATAGGCATCCAGCACGTGTTTACGATCTAGTAAATCCATGGCTGTTGTATAACTTCAGAAATCATTTCCGAGTGTTATTTAGAGATCGTAAATTGAAAGTCGGTTGTATTATACCGAACAGATTTGACGTTCTGATTTATATCCCAGGTATAATACGGATGGCCTATGACGGAGGGATTATACGTATGCTATGATCTCGACTTAGATTGTTTAGCGAGATTATCTGTGATCGTCATAATCCATGAGTGGGTGGATTATGGACATGAAATTGGATTTCGTGACGGATAAGCACAAACTTAGAGAGTCCCACAATATGAAGTGTACCCGTTGAGCACTTAGGCAACTCGATATGAATAATACGGATTATTCATTATACTTCACCAGATAAAATGAGTTAATTCGGATCGTTTAATCGGTTAAACGATAACACATACAATTATGAGATTTTGTCTATTAATAATTATTGTGTATTTTTATTTAATACATAATACGATTAGATACACATTAATTATTCATCAAATAAGATTTTGACTCATGCCATAAATATATGTATTTATTATTTAATGTAAATAAAAATACATATATGGTTGTTATTTAATTATTTATTTATTTAATTGTTAAATGATTAAATAATTGAAATTTAAAAAATATTATCTTTTTGTCATAATTAGTATGACAAATGGTGACATATAATTGGATCAAATGTAATATATTAATTGTACTTTATATATGCTCCAATTTGATTGGATTAGATAAAGTATAATTAAATTTAATTTGATTAAATGGTAAAAAAGACAAAAATTGCCCACAATTTACTCCATTATTCGGTCAACCATATAAAGGAGAGAGAGAAATTGTTTCTTCATCATCTTCATTCTTTGCTCACTGCCGTGAGTCCACAAAAATGGGTTTTGGAAATTTATTTCAAAATCCATAAAGAAAACAAAGAAAATTCAAGAAAAAAAAGGGCTTAGAAATTGAAGATTAAAAAGTAATCCTTAATCCCTAAGCTTGAAAATTTGTTTTATGTTTTTCTTGAATACTTACAAATGTTCTAGGATTTCTTTGTTTGTGGAAATTTGGGGCTTTTGGTTGTGGTGAGTTGAAATGGAAGATTAGTGCATGTGTGAAGTGAGATTTGATGGAATTAATGTAATTTTATTCCAATTTTGTTCAAATTATTGTTGGATAATATTGTTACCATTCTAGAGGTATTGATCCACTCTTAGATAACCTAGAATTGTTCTAGAGTTGTTCATATGTGGTGGGACTCATTTGGTGATGGATTAATTAGATTAATCTTGTTGAAAATTGGATTAAAGCATGAATTTTTGGCCAATTTCGTTTTTTATTTTGACCTGGAAATAAATATGATATTGTGATGAAATTTTTGTATTTAGAATGTTTTTGATGTGTTTTGGGAGTTGGAACAATTGCCGGAAAGTATTTCCGATTTGAAATAAGCGAAAGCGGCCAAAAACGGCGTTACTGGGTGGATTTTAAGCCAACCAGGTGACGGCTATCCAAACAGTGAATTTGTTACTGTTCAGGTAGCCCATGAACTACCTTAACACTATTGGGGCTGACCTGGGTAGTCCCCATAAGTGTCGGGTGGTCAGTTCGGTCAAAAATATGTTTTAGGCCATTTTACGGAAAAATGATTTTCGTAAAAGTTTCGCGATTTTTCAACCTTATTTATGTCAATATTTGATATTGAATAAATAGATTTAGGTGAAATATGAATAAATTATTCATATTAGATATTGAATAATTTATTCAGTATTTTGAAAAGTTTTAAAATATGATTTCACCCGAACAGCGCTTCCACGCGTCCCATAGCCCAAAACCCCAACAAAATTGGTATCAGAGTGAGTCTGATGGTTCATCCATTACATTATGCATGCTTGATATTTGATATATAATCCAATTTTAATGTTCGCACATGCTTGGAATCTAGATATGTTTCTTTACTGTTCAGTTCTACGCTAACGAATATGTAACGAAAATTTAATTATTATATTGAGTTATATGTTCTAAGGTAGAATTGAATTGTTTAGAAAATAATTTAGATTAAAATTTTGCATTTGATGTAGATTAAGACCTCCATAGGAAAATCCCCGCTTTTAAATATGGCTATAAAATAACGTGCATTGGATACATGTTTTTTCGTCCGTCTTGTCAATACGGTTTATGGGTAACTTTCTATGGCTGCATCCGAGATCGTGCCAAAGAAGTGATGGTGTAGTTGATAGAATTTTATCCATGCCGGTTTTATATTGATACTAGACAAATTCAAGTGAAAGTGGAAATCCTGAACGTGCCAAAGCTATCAGGACTACATCGGTAGCTTGAGTTTGTCATTGGCAAGTGAAGTCTTGATACGCCTTCCTGTGAACATGCTAAAGTTGTCACAGCGAGAAACGGTCAGGACCAAAACCAGGAGTCACTGGCGAGTGATTGACAATGAGTTGTTTACCTAATGAATATATGTATGTGAGATCGTGCCAAAGCTGTGAGTCGAAATATATTTATGGGATCCTACTCTCACTATGGAATTCGATTTAATTATTGAATTCCTGTTGTCCGTTGGGGATTACGGTATTACGTAAAATAGTGGGAGACACTGCTGAGTTAAAAATCCATAACTTAAGCACTGTGTAATTTTATGGAATTTACTGCTTTCGTTTTCCTTTTATTCTATACTGCTTATAGAATTATGCTTATAATCCACTGCATGCTTATTACTAGAATAAGTTTTCTGACTTTACTTATGGTTGTGTAATTCTAGAATAGGTTCTAGAAAGACAGTAGACTTAGACATTGTTAGATTAGTTGAAACCATCCGGAACTGTTGTTCTGATTTTCTTGAAAATCAAGATGGTTTGTGACTTAGTTTCTAGGTCGTGATTAGGTAATCTAAATAGATATCTGGTATAGGATTTAATTATCTAGAGAGAATAGTTTCTTATGTAGTAAGAATTGACTTGAATAGTTCATGTCTCGAAATTATTGACCGACATTAAGAAAACCCCTTTAGTATTTGTTTATCTTTAATAACGTTACTTGGCTTTATTGACTTTTAGAAGTCACATGTCTGATACAGTTTGCTAATCAATTATTTGCAATTGTTGTGAATAATTGAACGCAAATTATAAAGCTTAAAAATGGAGATGCGTATAGTTGTATATAGAGAATATTGATAATCACAATACGACAACTATAGGTATTGGATACCAGATCTCCCGTTCTAGTTATTTAAAATAATGTTTAATAACTGTTTTGATATTTGATATCAGAACTTGTGACTATTGGATAGTTACTTGTTCTGTATAAACAGTTGTTACATATTTTAAGTCGACTAGTAGTGTCATTAATGAAAAGATAAACATTAAGAAAAATGTTCGGTTTAAATAAATAACTTAGGACTGTGATTTATGAGTTTTTATCACGTAAGCATTAGATGCTTGTTCCTTATTGTAAATGATAGTCTGATACGAGTTCACACCACATATCCTTATCCATTTAATGAATATTTTATTCAGGATGTGATTAAATCTCATTTAACCAATGATTTTCATTGGACCACAAGATTTATTAGACTGATACATTGGATGTATGCAGTTTAATGAATTATAAATTGCCTTAGATAGTTTTCTTTACTTCGTAACTCAGTTAATGATTTGTCATGACTTAGTTGCGAGTTTCTAATAGAGAACATGTTGAACGTCTTGAATTGTTCGAGAACTATCGATATGTTTCTAATGAAACTCGGATAGAATATTTTGAATAGTTCAAAGATATTTTATCTGTAGTATTGAAAACTGTATCTTTAGAAATCTATTGCGTGTCTTTGAATTGTTCGAAGATGTTTGATATGATCAAACACGTGTATTTATGGCAATTAGTTCTAAAGTTATTTAATGAATATATTCTTACTCAATATTAAACTTCCACGATTCCATTGTGATGGAATTGGTCAGTGGGAGTTATCGAATCTTATATGATTTGATTCGTTGATATTGAGTGTTACCGAATTAGTTTTTTCAATACTCTTGGGGCTATCCTCCAGTAACACTAATTCATCTCTTTAATTAAGGTTCCATTAGTTAATACAGTTATATATATGATATGTATAATAGAAAATTCAAATCTTGAAAAGTTTGAGATTTGAGACTTTTTTTGTATATTGGTTATATAATTGAAAGTACTTGTATCTCGGAGGTACGAAGTGAAATGTTTATCATTTATTCTATTTAATGGAATATTGTATTCTATTTGATAGAATATTTTTTCTACGATCCCGAGTAATAAAATTGTTTTATTACTTGGATAGTAACATTAGATGTTAATGATTGTAGAAAGAACTTTACTTATTGAAGTCAAGTGTGAGAGTGATAATTGTAATGGAACGACATAATTAATAAGATGAAAGGACCCTTAGACATCTTCCGTTGAAGTTCAATAGGATGTCAGAATCATTTACAAAGTATAAGATACTTAATGGTTCTGTTGTTTTCTTATCGAAGAAAATTATCCTATAACTTATAGTGGTAGTGATATTTGATATCGATTTTGGAAATTACCATTGAGCCATAGATCTAAGATTGTTCATTGCTTACTACGATTCATTGCTTACTACGATCAAGTTTAGAGCTTGATTAGGCTTTCGTTATGAATAGTTCATAAAATGTGCAAATTATTTGTGCAGCAAAAGTAAAGTGAGTTAGATAAAGGTTTTACCTTTATAGTATGACTGTGAGAAAGGTTATACTCAGTGATCTATTGTAGATTCTGAGGAAACTTGTCTCTAGTAGAAATGATTGAACAATTAAAGATCTGTTGGTTATTGTTGATATTAAATTATGTATTTTGGTTAAAGAATGCAAAGTGGCGTTCTTGAGTAATTTCTTCGAATGAGAGATCCGTCGTGATTTCTTTGTTTGAAGAAGTTCATTCTAGAATGGACCTAGAGTTTGTATTCTGCTAAGATCATAGTTTGATACACTAACTTATGGAGCCTATTGTAGACTCTGATAAGTTTTCCAGAAATCCGTGTTATTTGATTTTGATATCAGTCAGATTGTCTGGTTTTATCGAAGTATATAGAATACGTATTTGTCAGTAGCGTTAGTGGGAGCGTACAAATTTCTTTCTAGTATTATATATCCTAAGTCTTCATTTCTCCATGGTGGCAGTGAGAGTAGTCTCTGTTATATTTGATATAAAGTTTTATATAAGATATAAAACTGAGAGACTTGTGAGATACTCTCATTAGTCGCATATTAGATATGATCTAATAAAGGACACAATAAGACTATCTGTATGACAGTTAGTATAACTGTTTGACAGTTAACGTGTCTTTTATATATATAGTGTTCATCTTTCGTAAAAGATGATTCCTTTGTCGAAAGATAGATTGATTGAAATGTCTAGTCAATCTTATGCATCATAGGATGATGGTGTAATGAATATTATATTATATGCGATTAAAGATATCAATTTAATCATAATTGTTACGAGTTATTTTGATATCCAGTAGACCATTGGATGTGTCTTGAAACATGTTCTTTGTGATCTTTGAGATATTAAGAACGAGTTTTTTATTCATGGAGAATTTAGTCAGCAACCATAAGGTTAGATTAGTTTTTTTTATCCTAATTATGACATTAGATGGTATATGTCATATAAAGTCAGAAAAGATGTAGTGGGAGTGTCACTGTTGATTCTACTAAACTAGTGGATCAGTTGCAATTATGAAGAATTGACTTACGAAGTTGCACAGTGACCTTTAGATTAGAAGTTTTCATATTAGTGTAGTGCTTGCGATTGTCTTATTGTATTTGGATTTGATCTCTAGATACATAGACAACTCAGTAGCTATAGTATAATACTGATATAGCGTCTGAATCATATTGATGTGGGATTTGGATTCTACAAAATATGAATGATGCTGGCTTAGAAAACTGATTGGATTTGTTGGACAGACTCAATTTGTTAAAGCAGATTTACTTGTTGTTGCCTACCTCTTGAGTGTTATTGAGCTCTTGAGAACCATGAGTATGCGATACACATTAAGATGTGTATAGGATACCATGGATTGGCACTAGAGCAAGTGGGAGAAATTGTTAGGGTTGGTGCTCCGAGTGTCAATCTGGATCGTATTTATGTCTGATTCATAAATATGAACAATGTTATTTTCCATAATATTACTAATTTAATGGTAGCACCATTGTCTTTTATACACTTATTCGATCTAATTATGATTAGATAACTGATTATGATTAGATCGAAACTAAATCTGGTTTAGTGATATGTGTATATTAGACAAAGACCCTAGGATTTACATTATAGTGCGCAGTTACAACGTAGTTTGTAATTGACATTGGGAAGCGCACTATTAGCTGTATATTCTTAAATAAAGTTCCTGGTCAAGATTTGCTAAAACGCGTTAGTTAGTTAGTAAAATCCGCTGAGACCAGTATATGTCGTATATCGTGACTTAGTCTGATGGTTTATCCCAGTGAACCAAGGGTCTCGGGAGACTCGTATAGACATGTAGGTAAGGATGGCAACGGGCCGGGCTCAGGCCGGGCTTATCAAAGCCCGGCTCGGGCCCGTGCTGTCATTGGGCCGGGCCGGGCAGGCTCGGGCTTGGGCCCGGGCCTAATATTTTAATTATAAAAAAAAATTATTATATAAATATATATATTATATAAATAAAAATATTTAATTATTTATTTTAAGTCCGGACCCGATTTTTTTATTATAAAAAATTATAAATATAAAAAATTTATTATAAAAAAATATATATATTATAAATTAAAATATTTATTTATTTATTTTAAGCCCGGACCCGATTTTTTTATTATAAAAAATTATAAATATAAAAAATTTATTATAAAAATTTATATATTTTATAAATTAAAATATTATTTATTTATTTTAAGCCTGGGCCGGGCCGGGCTTCGGGCTTTTCTGCCACCCCTACATGTAGGTGTTTATTTGATAAGACATTGAACGACTCACTGAAGGTTTCCTAATAGATGGTACACCAACGTCAATAGAAACCTTCTCGAGTTGAGCGAGCATAGTGGTCCTTCGACTTGAGATATCACCGTGGATATATGAGTTATCCTTCACACTTTGATGGCAGTCGCGTCAACGATCTAGTCATGATCAGACCTCCGCCTGTTCGTTGGGTGTGGACTGATGCTCATGATATCTTGTGCGTATCAAAATAAGATCCGCCAGTCATGTGTACAGGGCATAGGCATCCAGCACATGTTTACGATATAGTAAATCCATGGCCGTGGTATAACTTCGGAAATAAGTTCCGAGTGTTATTTAGAGATCGTAAATTGAAAGTCGACTGTATTATACCGAACTGATTTGACGTTCTAATCTATATTCCAGGTATAATACGGATGGCCTTTGACGGAGGGATTATACGTATGCTATGACCTCGACTTGTATAGTTTAGCGAGATTATCCGTAATCGTCATAATCTATGAGTGGGTGGATTATGGACACAAAATTAGATTTCGTGACGGATAAGCCTAAACTTAGAGAGTCCCACAATATGAAGTGTACTCGTTGAGCACTTGGGCAACTTGATATGAATAATACGGATTATTCATTATACTTCACCGGATTAAATGAGTTAATTCGGATCGTTTAATTGGTTAAATGATAACACATGCAATTATGAGATTTTGTCCGCTAAAAATTATTGTGTATTTGTATTTGATACATAATACGATTAGATACACATTAATTATTCGTCAAATGAGATTTTGACTCATGCCATAAATATATGTATTTATTATTTAATGTAAATAAAAATACATATATGGTTGTTATTTAATTATTTATTTATTTAATTGGTAAATGATTAAATAATTGAAATTTAAAATATATTATCTTTTTGTCATAATTAATATGACAAATAGTGACATATAATTGGACCAAATGGCATATATTAATTGTACTTTATATATGTTCCAATTTGATGGGATTAGAGAAAGTATAATTAAATTAAATTTGATTAAATGGTAAAAAAGACAAAAATTGCCCACAATTTACTCCATTATTCGGTCAACCATATAAAGGAGAGAGAGAAATTGTTTCTTCGCCATCTTCATTCTTTGCTCACTGTCGTGAGTCCTCAAAAATGGGTTTTAAAAATTTGTTTCAAAATCCATAAAGAAAACAAAGAAAATTCAAGAAAAAAAGGGCTTAGAAATTGAAGATTGAAAGGTAATCCTTAATCCTTAAGCTTGAAAATTTGTTTTATGTTTTTCTTGAATACTTAGAAATGTTATAGGGTTTTTTGTTTGTGGAAATTTGGTGCTTTTGGTTGTGGTGAGTGGAAATGGAAGATTAGTGCATGTGTGAATTGGGATTTGATGGAATTAATGTAATTTCATTCCAATTTTGTTCAAATTATTATTGGATAATATTGTTACCATTCTAGAGTTATTGATCCACTCTTAGATAGCCTATAATTGCTCTAGAGTTGTTCATATGTGGTGGGACTCATTTGGTGATGGATTAATTAGATTAATCTTGTTGAAAATTGGATTAAAGCATGAATTTTTGGCCAATTTCGTTTTCTGTTTTGGCCTGGAAATAAATTTGATTATGTGATGAAATTGTTGTCTTTTGTTTTTTTTAGATGTATTTTGGGAGTTGGAACAATTGCCGGAAAGTCTTTCCGATTTGAAATAAGCAAAAACGGCCAAAAAGGCATTACCGGTGGATTTTGAGCCAACCAGGTGATGGCTGTCCAAACAGTGAATCGGTTACTGTTCGGGCAGCCCATGAACTCCCTTGATACTATTGGGGCTGACCTGGGCAGTCCCCATAAGTGTCGGGTGGTTGGTTCGGTCAAAAACGCATTTTAGGCCATTTTGTGGAAAAACTGTTTCATAAAAGTTTCACGATTTTTCAATCTTGTTTTTGTCAATATTTGATATTGAATAAATAGGTTTAGGTGAAATATGAATAAATTATTCGTATTAGATATTGAATAATTTATTCGATATTTTGAAAAATTTTTAAATATGATTTTGCCCGAACCACGCTTCCGCCGTCCCCCATCGCCCAAAACCCCAACAGTAAATGGGTATACAAAATGAAGCATGGGCCCGATGAAATGGTGGAAACCTTTAAGGCCCGGCTAGTGGCGAAGGGTTATACTCAACGTCATGGGATTGGCTATGAGGAAACCTTCTCACCAGTGGCTATGTTTAAATCCATTAGGATTATTTTGGCTTGTGCTGCATATCACGATTATGAGATATGACAGATGGACGTGAAAATGGTTTTTCTGAATGGATTCCTTGAGGATGATATCTATATGGAACAGCCAGAGGGCTTCATGACCGCTGAGAGTACAAACTTGGTTTGTAAACTTAGAAAGTTGACCGGTGCGAAATCACACGCTTATAACGCAAGCGCACATATTGTTCAAGTAGTATAAAAAATATTGATCCCACGAGAACTTAATACCTAATCTATTAATTTATGAAGACAAATATTTATGAGTACCTAACAGATTGATTGTTTTGATGGATGATGACTTTTTTAAAATTAAAACAAGTAAATAAATATGCGCGAAAGTAGATTTAGGAAAATTCAATATTAAGAAAATATCCAGGGTTGTGAATTCTTGCAATACCTTTTTAAAAGATGAAGTGGTTATTTTATGTTCGTGTAATATATTGGTTTACTAACCTGGAACACAAAATTCTGCAAAAGCCTCTGTCGATGGTCAAATGCAAATACCCAGTGTAATCCAATTAAATCATATGTCTATGTTAATCAAATTACCTGGATTCATTAAGATCAAGTTCCAATTGTGATTACCTCCGCTCGACAGGTAGATGTCTATCCTGTAAGGAAATTTATTAAAGAGTTATCTATCCTCAAGGAATATCGTGGGTTATTAAGTCTAAGGCTGAAACCTAAAATTCATTTATCAAGTTTATTTTAAGTTTACCAGATCAATCTTATTAGTGGCCAGTTAACAAGACTCATTAAGTTTAAGACTTAATAAGTAAACCTTTATATTACTTAAACTATAAAATAGCCTCTTATAAATCGGTGATATTGGAATTCATCACAACCCTAAATAACGGGCTTAGCTACGACACATATCTAAGGCCGGTAAAAACATTAAAATAAAAGACATAAAATAAAATGCTGAAAAGTAAATGCTGGAATTTAAAAAGGAAAAATTACAATAAAAGAAAATATTAGGGTTAAAGGATCTACTTTTATTACTACTATTTTAGATATATCCCTTAATATAATATATAACTTGTGTGATATTACCAACCAGCCATATAGGCAGTAACCTGATTAAGTCAATTTAATAATTAATTACCACCGACCAACCAGGCGGTATCCATGTTTAGTCAGGTTAATACCAATGTATAATTAATTATCAACTGGCCAATATAGCAGTATCCTCATTAAGTCAAGTTTTAAATAATTTATATATTATAATTAAGGGAGATTAATCTAAATAACAATAATAAAAGCTTTACCTTTCACCATAGCAGGGGGAAGTTACCTCCTCATTACTGAATAGTAAAAACTGAAAAAGTAAAGAAAGTAAATTACTATTATAAAAAGTAAATAAAATTAATTACAAAACTGAAATTTAAACAAACTAGATACAATCTCCTTATTATTTTCACAGAATTACAAAGAGGAAGGTACATCTGAAACTGAAATTTCGAGCTGAATTTATAGGCGACGATAGGCCGAGCGCGTCGCGTCGCGTCGCGTCGCGCCAACCTCTGTGCGTCACGACGCTCCGTATTTTACGACATAAAATACAGAGACGACGAGACATGGCAGTTGGATTCACGATAAGGTGACACGTGGCAGAGGGCGTCGGCAACTCAATGATTATGCTGATGTGGCGATGACATGGCTAACACGTGGCGATGTTGATTGTCGGTACCGTGTGATGGTGACACGTGGCACAAGATGATTGGTTATGATGATGTGGCTGACACGTGGCAAGCTGACTTGGCATGTGACTGATGTGGACGCCATGTGGCTGACACGTGGATGACACATAGACGACACGTGGTTTTGAGTTTTGGTCTAATCCGCTAACCTAGAAGACTAGCATATGTGGTATATTGGAATTTGAGTTCCAATAGTTTAACCCTATGGACCATGAGGCTTCGAGGAAGCTCGTATAGGCATGTGGGTATTCATTAGAGCGAATATTGAATGGCTTATAGGTTGATTCCTAATAGTTGGCAGTACGTACCACCGTCAATAGAAATCTCCTCAAGTCAAGTAGTATATGTGATCCTCACACTATAGAATAACATTGGTTTTGTTTATGATCCTCCATGCTTTGATTCCGTACATGTTAGAGACATTTCATGGTCTGACCGCTGGATGTTCATTGGGTATGGACCGATGCATTCGTTAACCCATGCATATCAAGATATGATCGATCAGTCTATTTGTGTACCATTAGGGGTTTAGGTATTCGTGTAAATTGGTCGCGATTCTTAAGTCTTTGGCCGAAATCGGTCAACTAAGTATGACCGAATCTATTTCAGAAATGGTGTTCTGAATAGTGATATAGAATAATGGATGTGTCGATACATGAGTTATACGCTATAAGGAAACATGACGATTATCTATATTTCCTACGTATAAATCGGATTGCCTATGATCGAGGGATTGTTAAACATATGCGACGATCTCAATTTGTATGGTTCGAAAAAGTCGTTCGTATTCTTTGTAGATTCGGGGGTGGCCGAATTACGTACATGTGGATTGGATGTCATATGACGAACGTGTTGGAACATAGAGAGTCCCACAATATTAAGTGTACTCGTTAAGCACTCGGGTAGCCGATAGTGTAATAAAGATAATCGGTAATATTGGATATTACATTATCGATAATAATAATTAATTAATATTAGATAATATTAATTATTGGATAAAAATGGAATCTCTACTCTTGAGTGGCATTATGGTAATAGCCATTTGAGTATGGATGGCAAAATGGTCATTTGACTACTTGTCTATATACATGAGATGAGAATCTCATAAAC
The DNA here is from genome assembly GCA_019454045.1 of Zanthoxylum bungeanum. Classification (NCBI taxonomy): domain Eukaryota; kingdom Viridiplantae; phylum Streptophyta; class Magnoliopsida; order Sapindales; family Rutaceae; genus Zanthoxylum; species Zanthoxylum bungeanum. The sequence goes on from SKCR01037784.1 coordinate 77,146, forward strand.
CCTAACTCTCTCACAATATCTCAACTCTCCAAAACCCTAACTTGCTTCTAAGAGAAGAAATATTAAAGGAAGAAGAATCAAATAGTTTCTGCATAAGTTTATGGTAAGATCATAACTTAGAAACATACTAGGTATTAATTGATTCTTGTTTATTCATATTCATAAGTGCATTGGATGTAAAATGAAGTATGAATGTTTTTAGAGCTTTTGATTGTTGTAGAAATGCTTGAGAAGCATAATTAGTGACATTGGATGTTTATTTATGGTTAAAGATATTGATTACACTAATCTAGAGTTTAGATCTCTTTGGAGTTGAGTTTAGAACTCAAACTACCATTATAGAATCACTCAACCACCTTTGAGTGACCTAGAATTGTTCTAGAGTTATTTTGAGTGGGATTCTTTGAATTGGATTCAATATAAAAAAATATTTATATTGGATATTTGTAATGTATGCTTTTGGTATTTGATTTCTCATAAACATGTTTTAGATGTATTTGATTATCTAGAAATGTTGTTAGAGGTCAATAATGTATGTATGAATGTTGTTAAATAGTCTAACGCATTGTTAGAAGTGTATTTGGAAGGTTTAGAACCTGAGAAAACTGGGAAAATAAGATTTTTCAGCCCAGACCGGCATACCGATCTTCATGAGATGCAGATCGATCTACCGGTGTTCATATCGGTAGGACAGACAAGTTCTAATTGGTCTTGGAGACCGTTGTTGGAACCGGTCTACCAATTTCGAGCTGATGAACATCGGTCTGCTGATGTTCATACCCGTCACTCGCTGGTTTACTGGTGGACGATAACGGTCTAGGACCGTTGCTGCCATCGGTATGCCGGTTAAGCTCGGTCTTGGAGACTGTTGCTGCTATCGGTCTATCGGTCCTAGCTTAGTCTGGGACCGTTGCTGGGAACATCATGCTAGTCATGACCAAACTTGATAGGGAGGTTCATTTGACCTCTCCGGATGGGCGATCGAGGGTAGGGAAACTCGTATGTTTCCAAAATTTTTGAATTTTACCCATCACAAGTGTTAGGTTGGTGACCAAAGTGCCAATCCAGATCGTATTTATGTCCGATTCATAAATACAATTATTTTTTTTCAATAATATTACTTATTTAATGGTAGCACCTCTTGTCTTTTATACACATATTCGATCAAATTACAATTAGATTGAAACTAAATCTGATTTAGTAATACGTGTATATCAAACAGAGACCCTAGAATTTACAATATAGTGCACAGTTATAATGTAATTTGTAATTGACATTGGGAAGCGTCACTATAAGTTTTATATCCTTAAATAAAGCTCCTGGTCAAGATTTACTAACACGGGTCGGTTAGTAAAATCCGCTGAGACCAGTACATGTCATATATCATGACTTGGTCCGATGGTTTATCCCAATGAATCATGAGTCTCAGGAGACTCGTATAGACATGTATATGTTTATTTGATAAATAATGAACGACTTACTGAAGATTTCCTAATAGATGGTACACCAACGTCAATAGGAATCTTCTCGAGTTGAACGAGCATAGTGATCCTTCGACTTAAGATACCACAGTAGATATATGAGTTATCCTCCACACTTTGATGGCAGTCAAGTCACCGATCTATTTAGATCAGACCTCCGCCTGTTCGTTGGGTGTGGACTGATGCTCATGATATCCAGTGCGTATCAAGATAGAATCTGTCAGTCCTATGTGCAGGGCATAGGCATCCTACACGTGTTTGTGATCTACTAAATCCATGGCCGTGTTATAACTTCGGAAACGAGTTCCGAGTGTTATTTAGAGATCGTAAATTCGAAAGTCAACTATATTATACCATAAGGATTTGACGTTCTTAACTATATCCCATGTATAATATAGATAGCCTGTGACAAAGGGATTATACTTATGCAATGGCATCGACTTGTATAATTTAGCAAGATTATTTGTGGTCGTCATAATTCATGAGTGGGTGAATTATGGACACGAAATTGGATTTCATGACGGATAAACCTAAACTTAGAGAGTCTCATAATTTGAAGTGTACTCGTTGAGCAATTGGGCAACACATTATGAATAATACAGATTATTCATAATACTTCATCGGATAAAATGAGTTAATTCGAATCATTTAATCGGTGAAACGAAAAAACATGCTTTAGGGGATTTTGGTCAATTTATAATTAATGTGTATTTGTATTTGATACAAAATTTGATTTGATATATATTAATTAATTGTCAAATGAGTTTTTGACACATGTCATAAATATATGTATTTGTTATTTAATGTAAATAAAAATACATATATAATAACAATTATATTAATTAATTATTTAGATATTTAAATGTTAAATATTTAAATAATTAAATAATTAAATGATAAACTTTTTCATAATAGTTATGATAAATGTTTAATTTTAGTTTGTTACATGTGACATGCTTTAATTAAACTTTAGGTGTGCAAATATGATTTGCTAACATAAAGTTTACTTTCATTTAATTGAATTAAAAAAATTGACAAAAATACCCTTTTAAAGTCGGTTCTTACAAGATTTAAAGTAAAAAATTTGTTTCTTATTCATTCATCTTCCTCCTTGGCCGTGACTTTCAAAGGAAAAAGGTTCCAAAGTTGCTTGATGATTCAAGATTGAAAGTGAAGGAAAAATAAGCAAAAGCTTAAGAAAATTGGAGATTAAAAGGTAATCTTTAATTTTATTGAGTTTAGAAATTTAGTTTCTTGTTCTTGTGTTCCTAGAATAGTTCTAGGATTTTCTTTATTTGTTAAAATTGGGGCTTTTGGCGTTGGAAAATGGATTTGGAAGTGTTAAGCATTTGTGAAGTGGAATTGGATAATATTATTGTAATATTTATTCAATTTGATCATTTGATTATATGTTGCCATTCTAGAGTGTTATGACCACTCTTGTAATGTCTAGAATTATTCTTGGGTGATTCATTTGTGGTGACTTTGGTTGGTGTTAAGATTAATTGGATTAATGTTGGAAAATTGGATTTTAAGCATGAAAAATTGATATATTTTACTTCTGGATCAGATCTGGAAATACTATGTATTTGGTGATGAAAAATATGGCATATGAATATATTAGATGTGTTTTGGGTGTTGGAATAATTTTCGGAAATTATTTCGGAGTTGAAATATGTGGAAAACAACGAAAAATGGCGTTACCGAGTGATTTTTGAGCCAACCGAGTGACGGTTGCCCAAACAGTGAATTGGTCACTGTTTGGGCAACCTATGAACTGCCCTAGTACTGTTGGGGCTGACCTGGGCAACCCTCATGTGCATAGGGTGGTCGGTTCGGTCAAAAACGTATTTTATGCCATTTTGCAGAAAGATATTTTCGTAAAAGTTTTGTGATGTTTCTTAACTATTTATGTCATTATTTGATATCGAATAAATATGTTTAGTTGAAATATGAATAAATTATTCATATTGGATATCGAATAATTTATTCGGTAATTTTAAAATTTTAAAATTATGATTTCGCCCGAACAGCGCTTCCGCCGCGCCCTTTGCCCAAAACCCAAAAACAAATGGTATCAGTGCAGGTCTGATCCTTCATCCATTACATTAATCATGCTTGATATATGATATATAATCCAATTTTGAAGTTTGTACATGCACGTAATCTATATGTTTCTTGACTTTTCGGTTCTACGTAACAAATGATTATCTCGGACGTACACCGAGGTATTGACTGTGATTTTCAAATATTATAGAACATAATGGGATATGATGAGATAGAATACAATAGAAACAAAGACACATGGAATGAATTACCTACTTTAATGGTCAAAACGAACCCTTTCATTATGATATTTTGAATTCTTTAATTCAGAATGAATCAAATCTCCCTAAGTAGGATTTGAACCTACGACCAATCAGTTAACAGCTGACCGTTCTACCACTGAGCTACTGAGGAATAGCGGGAGATTATATCTCATAGAGTTCAATTCATGTTCTCAACCCATGACCAATATGAACTCGAAGTTTCCTTCGTAACTCCCAGAACTTATTCGTAGCGGCTCCGTTCCATGTCTCATTTTATAGGGAACCTCAAAGTGGCTCTATTTCATTATGTTCCATCTATACCCCAAATCCATTTATTTAATATCCCTTTGGTGTCATTGACATAAGAATTGACATAAGAGATGTCGTTTCTAGTATATTTTTTCTATTTCTATTTATGAAAAGTTAAAAAATCATCATATAATAATCCAGAAATTGAAATAGAAAAGAAAAAAAAAGAGGTTTGTGGTGATTTTTCAATCTTTTATACTAGATAATCTAGTATCATTATGCATGAAGATAATCAATTCGATCGTTGTGGTCAGACTCTATTATGGATTTATGACCACATTCTTCATGGGGCCCTCTTATATCTTCATTCTCCAAGGTTGGATTATGGAAGAATGAGAAGAAGGAATCGAGAATAAGGTATCGACTACAACCGATTTTATTGCGGGACAACTCATAATGTTCATATCGATCTATTATTTTCCTCTGCATCTAGCATTGGGTAGACCTCATACAATAATTGTCCTAGCTCTACCATATCTTTTATTTCATTTCTTCTGGAACAATCCCAAACACTTTTTTTTATTACGGATCTATTACCAAAAATTCAATGCGTAATCTTATCACTCAATGTGTATTCCTGAGTAATCTCATTTTTTAATTATTCAACCATTTCATTTTATTAAGTTCAATCTTAGCCAGGTTAGTCAGCATTTATATGTTTCGATGCAACAATAATATATCATTTATAATAAGTAGTTTTGTTGGTTGGTTAATTGGTCACATTTTATTCATGAAATGGGTTGGATTGGTATTAGTTTGGTTACAACAAAAGAATTCTATTAGGTCTAATGGACTTATTCGATTTAATATGTACCTTGTGGCAGAATTGAGAAATTCTATGGCTCGAATCTTTATTATTCTTTTATTTATGACTTGTATCTACTATTTAGGCAGAATACCCTCACCCATTTTTACTAAGAAACTAAAAGTGAAAGAAACCTGAGAAATGGAAGAAATAGATGTAGAAATATAAACAACTTTCGAAAGGAGAGGGACTAACCAAGAACAAGAGGTATCCACCAAAGAAGATCCTTCTCCTTCCTTTTTTTTTCGGAAGAAAATGAGAATCCGGACAAAATTGAGGAAACGAAAGAGATCCGAGTGAATGGAAAGGAAAAAATAAAGTATGAATTCCACTTTCGCTTTAAAGAGACATGCGATAAAAATAATCCAGTTTATGAAACTTCTTATCAGTTGGGAATCAAGAAAATTCGAAATTATAAATATTTAAATTATTTAAAGAAAAAAAGAGAAATATTTATTATGGTTTGAAAAACCTCTTAGGACTCTTCTTTTCGACTATAAACGATGGACTCGACCAGTTCGATATATAAAAAATAATCGATTTGAAAATACTGTTTGAAATGAAATGTCACTCTATTTTTCTTATACATGTCGAAGTGATGGAAAAGAAAAGACCTCTTTTACGTATCCAGAAACTCTGTCAACTTTTTTTAAAATGATAACAAAAAAAAATTTCCTTTTTCACAACAGAAAAACTATCATCTGATGAAATTTATACACATCAGAATTACACTATTGACAAAAAAAGGAAGAACTTAACCTATCATCTGATGAATTTTATACACATTGGAATTACAATAATGACAAAAAAAAGAAGAACTTAACCAGAGAGTTTAGAAATAGAATCAAAGTTTTAGACAAAGGATTTCTTATTCTCGATATACTCAAAAAAATGATTCAATTGTACAATGATAAGACTAAAACAATAGTTACCTAAAATATATGATCCTTTATTATATGGACCTTAAAATTCTTTTCATCTGCAATCCTCAATAAAATTTATATAAAAAATAAGATAGGAATGGTTTGGATAAATAAGATTCACAATATCATTCTTATTAATGATTATGACGAATTTGAACAGACAATAGATCGAGCTAATCGAAAATCATTTTCAAGAGAAGAAGTATGGTCTTTATTTACAGGACAAGAACGAGAACAAATCGATTCAGAAGAACAAATCCAAATTTTAAAATTTTTATTCGATGCAGTTACAAGCGATCCCAATGATAAAAAAAATTCGAAAAAAATCGATAAAAAAAATTAGTAAAAGAGTTCCTAGGTGGTCATACAAATTAATCGATAACTTAGATCAACATCTGAGAGAATACGACGAAAATTTAAAAGGGAAGCATGCATTTCGTTCACGAAAAGCCAAATGTTTAGTGGTTTCTATTAATCACCAGAGAAAATAGGATGTGACTTTGCCACGTTATTTAGAACAATTGGATTTTCCTCGATATATAATCAAAGGCTCCATGCGCGCAGAAAGACGTAAAACCTTTATTTGTAGACTGGTTCAAGCAAATGCCCATTCCTCTCTTTTTTTTTGGACAGAATAGAAAAGCCCTCTTATTTGTCTTTTGATATTTCTGGCCTAATGAAAATAATTTTTAAAAACTAGATGTGGAAAATAACGACCAAAAACTTTCTGATTATACAAACGAAAGGCCAAGAAAATTGGATAAAAAATAAAAAAGAAGCCCCAAAAAAAAGATACACAAGACAAGAAAGGGTACATATAAAACAAGCAAAGGGCTGGGATAAGCATTTCCTTACTCAAGTACTAAGATGCTATATGTTAGTAATCCAATTGATTCTTAGAAAATATATTCTATTACCTACATTGATAATAGCTAAAAATTTGGTTCGCATACTATTATTCCAAGATCCCGAGTGGTCGGAGGATTTTAAGGATTGGAGTCGGGAAATTTACATTAAATGCACTTATAGTTGTGTTAATTTATCTGAAATAGAATATTCGAAAAACTGGTTAATAGAAGATATTCAGATAAATATATTATTTCATTTCGCCTAAAATCCTGGCACAGATCTAAGATACAATCCCCTCATAAAGATGCAAAAAATGAAGCTGATTTTTATTTTTTAACGGCTTTGGGATTGAAAACTGAAATGCCCTTTGGTTCTCCCCAAAAAATACATTCCTTTTTTGAACCCAATTTTAAAGAACTAAAAAAAATTATAAAATTGAAAACTAAGTCTTTTATAGTTATAAGGGTTTTCAAAGAAGGAAAAATAAAAGAACTTTCAAAAATAAACTTGAGAGAAATCGATAAATTAGTTGAAACTCAAAAAAAAAAAAAAAAAATTGATACTCAGAAGAATCATGAATCGCCTATTAAAATTCTATCTATAGATTGGCCAAATTTTCCAGGACCAGAAAAAATGACAGATCTGACTAATAGAACAAGCAGAATATGAAATCAAATATATAAAATTACAAAAGAAAATAAAAGAGTATCGCTAACTGAAGAAATAAATATTAGTTCGAACAAAACAACTTATTCAGCTAAAATATTAGACTCATCAAAAAAGATTTGGCAGATATTGAAAAAAGAAATACTTGATTAACCCGTAAATCTTATTTTTATCTAAAATTTTTACTGAAAAGCTATACAGAAATTTTTTCTATCTACCCTTACTATTCCAAGAATCATTTCAAAACCTTTTAGTGAATCAACAAGAAAAAAATGGAAATTATTGAGAAAAACATTCACAATAATGAAGAAAATCTGGAAATAATTAATAAAACAAATCAAAATAGATTTCACTTTATTTCGACTGTCAAAAAAATCTTTTTCGAAGATTAGTAATAAGAATTCACAGATTTCTTGTAATTTATCATCTTTTTCACAATCCCAAGCGTATATATTTTACAAATTATTACAAGCCCCAATTTTAACTTTTCAAATTTAAGACATGTTCTTCAATATCACGGAACATCTCTATTTTTTAAGAATGAAATAAAGGATTTTTTTTTTTAAAAACACTGAATATTTAATTACTAATTAAGACATAAACCTTTTTGGAATTTTGGAAGGAATTCATGGAAAAACTGGTTAAGCGGTCATTCTCAATATGATTTCTCTCGGATTAAATGGGTTAGATTAGTACGACAAGAATGGTGAAATAAAGCCAATCAACACTGTGTGGCTCAAAATCAAAATTAACTAAAAGATATTCATATGAAAAAAAACAGATTAACTCATTGCGAAAAATAATATTTTTTTTGAAGAAGACTCATCACGTAATCAAAAATCAAATTTTAAAAACACTATAGATTTGATCCTTTATCATATAAATTGATTAATTATGAAGATAAGAAAGACTCATATATTGATAGATTACTAGGCCAAATAAATAATAAAAAAGAGTATTATTATCATTACAACATAAAGAAAAGAAAATTATTTGCTATGCTAGGAGGTATCCTTATCAATAATTATCTAGGAGAAGATGATATTATGGATATAGAAAATTTCTTGTATAGAAAATATTTTAATTGGAGAATTCTTACTTTTTATCTTAGAAATAAGGTCAATATTGAAGCCTGGGTTGATATGGATACTGGTACCAGCAGTAATCAAAATACTAAGATTAGGTCCGATAATTATAAAAAATTGATGCAATTAATAAAAGAGGCCTCTTTTATCTTACAATTCATCAAGATGGAGAAATTAACCCATCCAACCAAAAAGGAACACTTTTTGATTAGATGGGAATGAATGAAGAAGTACTAAGTTGTCATATATCAAACCTCGAGCCTTGGTTCTTTCCAGAATTTGTGCTACTTTTTTGTGCATATAGAAGGAAACTGTGAGACCTAGTCTATTGTTTAAATTATTTAAAGTTTAACTCTTATCCCTCACCCCCACTTCTCTCTATTATTTCCCCAAAATCAACAACCATACACACACACACTCCCTATAAAACTCAACCTCTATTCCTATTCAAAAACTAATTAAACCTAATATATATCATTTAAGTGTGTATTTGTTGTGAATCAAATATAGAGTAAGAAATATATTGAATTGACTTTCAGAGATCAGTAGCAATCATAGAGAAAGAGATAGTTGAACAGTGAGAGAGAGAAACAAACGCGTAGAGAGAGAAATCACAAAATCAGTAGAGAGAGAAAGTTGGGTAGGAGAGAGAAACGGCTCGTTCGACGCCTTTCGGCCATCATTTTCGACAAGTGACCATATTTGGAGAATCCCCTCACTGAGACGAAGCCAACGCCGTCGGTCCGATCACCAGAAACCTCCCCACGTGCCTTCACGCGCTACGCACTCGTCGTCGCATCGTCGTTCCCCGCGCCCACGCGCCACCGTGTGTGACCGACACCTCCCGGACTAGAATCTTCCTCTCGTCGAGATACGCAAGTTAGACACCTTGTTTGCCCAATTCGGACCTTCGATTATCGTGAAACGAGCCTAGAACGAGAGTTAACGGTGTTCGATCATTCGTCAGTGATCGTCGAGCATCAGCCATTACCACCACTGCCGTTGTGATCCTGGTGACGTGTTCTATCCGTTGATCACCTCGTTCTGAATTTCTGAAGTCGTTGAAGCTCGGTACGTAATAATTTACAGTTTTTGGGTTGTTTTTGTAAGATTTTGAAAGTTTTGGACTTATTCGTATTTTGGCATGTTTAGGGACCTAAATGGGTGAATTCTGATTTTTTTAGTAAGTAACATGAGATAATTGGAAGTTTTAGGACTAAATTGATAATATTGGAGAGTATTGCGGTTAAATTGCAAATTTTAAAAGTTTAGGGGTAAAATCATTATTTTAGTAAAATATAGGGACCTGATCGTAATTTTATACTTTTTCCAGATTTTAGTGAAGACATATAGATATAAAGAGTTTTGCGTAGATTGAGGTAAGTACAAAGCACGATGATTCCCTTAACATAAATGTTTGTTGATTGATGTTTGATATGTGAGTTACGTAATATGATATAGATATATATTTATATATGTATGTTGGAAAATTGACTGAGTAATTTGAGAACATAAATTGTGAATATAAATTTTGAGTATAAATTGTATGCTTGTACTATGAATCGAGTATTTGAGTATTATGTGATTTTGAGATGAGTTGATGGATGAAATGCGATGAGATATGTTGTATTGGATGTTGTGTGAGATTATTTATGTGCTTCCGGATTTAGTATGATAATGGTCAGATATGCGAGATTATGCGAGATTAGCAGAGGCGTGTGGTTCAATCTCCCTCTTACACATTTATGTGGGATTATATGGTGGGAACTTGGGGGAATTGGGGTAAGAGAGGGACTCTCCCAATGGTTTCAATCCATTATTATACCGAATCCAGATATCAAACCTTGTTTGATTGAGATGGTTGTTGTGAGTATGTTTTGCTTGAGTTAACTGTTATATATATTAACTGTTATTTTCATATATTCACTATCATTTATATATTTTGTTGGTGAGATCATGTTGAGAGTATGAGTGTTTTTACTTACTGAGCTCTTTAAGCTCACCCTCATTTCCCAAACATCTCAGGAGTTCGCCAGCACATCAATAGCAGTATCAGTACCATGATTTGACTCGTTTGCCACAGCCGTCAGTCGGGTTAGTCCAGACATTTCTTTTGGCTTTTGAGATAAGACATTTAGGATAATTTCATGTTTTCAGACACTTTTATGTAAACACTTATTTGGGATTTATTTGATTGTATTTTATAGAATATTATTTTTCTTTGTGAACTTTTGATTCAGTTGCATGACATATAGGTGCTCGAGCTGAATTGGTTCGCGGACCCCTTTCTAGGGTTGGGCCTGCTCTAGGGAGGGGGGTCGTGACAAATTTTGGTATCAGAGCGAAAGTTATAGATTCTATAGACACCTTGCATTAGATGAGGGTATTAAATAATAGTTTTGTGTCCGTAGAAAATGTCTAGACGTGGCTGTGGTACTGGTACTCAACGTGGGAGAGGGATAGTATGAAGATATGTGAGAATGTCAAATATTAGTTTAAAAAGACCTCACACTTTGCTGGTAGATCCTGAATTAGTTGCAGCTTCATCTGTTGTGCCACCGAGTATTGAGCATAACGAAGGTCCTAGACCTATACCTCTAGTAGTTCCTACAGTCACCCCATCGTTACTTATGCAGTTGTACCTAACTGTATTCATGCGACTATACCTACTAATCTAGAAGATGTTTTGGGAAGGTTTATTGATGTAGTTGTACATATGGTTTCCAGAGGACCAGCAACTAATTTAACTTCGAGCAGTGGTGGTAGTATGGCAAGTTAGACCAATTTCTTAATTTGAGACCTCAGTTTCATGATACAGTTGATCCCCTTGCTAAAGAGGAATGGAATAATGATATTGAGCATATTATTCAGTGTGTTAGACCTGACAGATCATGAGAATGTTAGGTTTGCTGCCTTTAGGATGAGAGGTGAGGTGGAGACCTGTGGAAGCATATAGAGACTGTACCGCCGGATAGATTGAGAGCACCAGATTATTGGAGAGCTGATGGACTTAGAAGACCTTAGTATATGTCGAGGAAGCCTTTAATGAGAATTACTTCCCTTATGTTTATTATAGTATGCAACATCGTCAGTTTGAGCATATGGTTTAGGGACTATCAGAGACAGTGATGGAGTATGAGAGGCGAATGATTTCCCTATCCCGGTACTACCCAGAGTTAATTCGGTGAGAATAAGACAAATGTGAGAAGTTTAAGGGTGGGCTGAGACAGGAGATTAGGTCACAGATCTCGATTTTGGGGAAGCTACCATATACAGTACTTGTTGATAGAGCTATGATTGCAGAGAGTGACATCAGAGTCGAGAGAGATAACAGAGCAGCCTTCCGAGAGAGCATGGAAAATGGGGCGATATGAGGTTTCTGATAGGAGACAGGGTAGACCTGATATTAGATAGTATTCTCCGTAACCGAGACATAGCGGGATACCACCCAGAGGCACATAAAGTGCACCCCATAGAGGACAGTCCCGTGAGGGTCAGATTGAACAGGTCTTTAGTAGAGGCACAGTACAATCTGTTGATCAGAGTGCAGCGAGTGTAGCATCTCGACCGACTAGCACACGTCGATGCTATTATTATGATCATGAGGGACATATCAGCACATAATACAAGATGGCAAAGAGATGTTATGAATGTTAGCAGGTTGGACATTTAGCCAGAGATTGTTCCACTGGTGATAGATCTCAAGGAGTTGAGCAACCAGCAGGAGGAGCAGTGACAATATGACGTGGTAGAGGGATCAGTTCTAGTAGTAGTCATGGGCGAGACTCGGGTTTCACACAGGGCAGAGGCAGAGGGACTCCGAATGGAGCATATGGTGGTAAATGACAGACATATCAGACATATAATGCACATGCAGCATCCGTGAGTCTGATGAATGGGGTGTTTCAGCCATATTTGGGTAATTTATTGTAGTATTTATTGATGACATCCTTGTGTATTTGTCCTCTTTAATCGATCATAAGCAGCATCTTCGATTGGTATTAGATATTTTGAGGAGGGATCGGTTATATGCCAAGTTTTCTAATGTGGGTTTTAGCTGGGCAGAGAGGTATTTTTGGGACACTCATCTCAGGAGAGGGTATTTATGTAGATCCGCAGAAGATCGAAACAGTTAAAGCGAGAGAGACCAAGGACAGCGGCAGAGGTTTGGAGCTTCTTACGATTAGCAGGCTACTACCGTCGATTTATCCGAGACTTCTCTATTATTGTTGCTCTGATGACTCAATTGATGAGAAAAGAAGTATCATTTGTGTGGATTGGCGATTGTGAGAGGAGCTTCCAGATTTTGAAGGAGAAATCGACTACTGCACTGATTCTCACTCTACCGTCTGGACGTGATGGATATGTGGTTTATGCGGATGTATCACATCAGGGATTAGGATGTGTGCTGATGCAGCATGATAGAGTGATTGCATATGCCTTGAGATAGTTAAAGACCCATGAGAAGAATTATCTCACCCATGATCTGGAGTTGGCAGCGATTGTACATGCTCTTAAGATTCAGAGGCATTATCTATATGGTACCAAGTATGAGATTTATACCGACCATAAGAGCCTGAAATATCTTCTCACTCAGAGAGAGTTAAATGTGAGGCAGAGACATTGGATGGAGTTCCTCAGTGACTATGATTATACTATTAATTACCATATGGGAAGGCCATTGTAGTTGCTGACGCACTCAGTAGGAAGAACGTGAGTAAACAATAATTTTTGAGAGCTAGACTAGATAAGATGTTTGAGGAGATGGTGACGTTACGTTTGACCTTTGAAGTATCTGACAGAGGAGGGCTTCTTGCACATATAAAAAGTTCGGCCTACACTACTAGATAGACTCAAAACAGCACAAGACGAGGATGAACAATGCAAGAAATGGAAAACAGAAGCTGCAGGGGGAGAGATTAGTACTTTCAGACTGTGTTAAGAGGATGTATTACATTTTGATAACAGAGTTGTGGTACTGTCTACCAGAGCACTTAAGCAGAAGATTTTGGATAAAGTTCATGATGCCCTATATAACATGCATCCTGGAAGTACCAAGATGTATCAGAATCTGAAGAAAACTTACTGGTGGTCGAGAATGGAGATAGATTGCAGAGTTTGTATCTCGTTGTCTGGTTTGTCAGCAGGTCAAGGCAGAGCATCAACACCCAGCTGGATTACTCCAGCCTCTACCTATACTTGAGTGGTCGTGGCAAAACATTGCGATGGATTTCGTAGTAGGGCTATCGAGGACACAGAAAGGCTACGATGTAATTTGGGTGATAGCGGACCGATTGTCTAAGTCTGCTCATTTCCTGCCGATTCGAGTTATAGGGGGACCAGAGAGGTTAGCAAAACTGTATGTAGAGCAGATTGTGCGGTTACATGGAATACTGACATTGATTGAATCAGATAGGGATGCCAGATTCACTTCACATTTTTGGCATAGTTTTCAGAAACCTATGGGGTTGAAGATTACTATGAGCACTACATTTCACCCTCAGACTGACGGGCAGTCAGAGTGGACTATTCAGACATTGGAGGACCTACTGAGATCATGTGTATTAACTTTTGCGGGAGGATGGGATGGTCATTTACATCTGATAGAGTTTGTTTACAACACAACTTTCAGACGAGTATCGATATGGCTCTATTTGAGGCATTGTATGGGAGGAAGTACATGACTCCTTTGTTGGGGCGAGGGAGGTGGAGATAGACGATTCATGGTTCAGACTTGGTAGATATGACATCTGAGAGTATCAAACTTATCTGAGCTAGACTGTTGGAGGTGCAGAGTCGACAGAAGAATTATGCTGACAAAAGAAGAAATGACATTGAGTTCCAAGTGGAGGATAAAGTCTTCTTGAAAGTCTCCCATTGGAAGGAGTATTGAGATTTGGCTGGAAAGGAAAGTTAGCACCGCGCTATATTGGTCCTTACGAGATATTGGAGAGAGTGGGCAAAATGGCATATCGTCTGGCATTACCACCAGAATTAGAAAGGGTTCACCATGTATTCCATGTGTCACCGCTGAAAAGTACGTACTAGATCCTACTCACATTCTGGAGAGCCAAACCGGTCAAATTGAGTGAGAATATGACTTATGAAGAAAAGCATGTGAAGATCGTAGAGCGGAAGGTCCAACAGTTGAGATCCAGACAGATCCCCCTTGTAAAGTTCATGTGGACTAATCATCACATACAGGAGGTGACTTGGGAAGTGGAACAAGACATGCGGGAGAAGTATCCAGAGCTGATCGAGGATTGAGAAATTTCGAGGACGAAATTTTTATTAAGGTGTGTAGATTGTGAGACTCAGTCTCTTGTTTAAATTATTTAAAGTTGAACTCTTATCCTTCACCTCCATTTCTCTATATTATTTCCCCAAAATCAGCAACCATACACACACACACTCCCTGTAAAACTCAACCTATATTCCTATTCAAAAACTAATTAAACCTAATATATATCATTTAAGTGTGTATTTGTTGTGAATCAAATATAGATTAAGAAATATATGAATTGACTTCCAAGATCAGTAGTAATCATAGAGAAAGAGAGAGTTGAACAGTTAGAGAAAAGAACAACGCGTAGAGAGAGAGAAACACAAAATCAGTAGAGATAGAAAGTTGAGCAAGAGAGAAACGGCTCGTTCGATGCCTTCCGGCCATCGTTTCCGGAAAATGACCACATCTGGAGAATCCCCTTGCCGAGACGAAGCCAACGCCGCCGGTCCGATCACCAGAAACCTCCGCACGCGCCTTCACGCGCTACCCACTCGCCGCCGCATCGTCGTTCCACACGCCCACGCGCCGCCGTGCGTGACCGACACCTCCTGGACCAGAATCTTCCCCTCGTCGAGATACACGGGTTAGACACCTTGTTTGCCCAATTCGGACCTTCGATTGTCGTGAAACGAGCCTAGAACGAGAGTTAACGGTGTTCGATCGTTCGTCGGTGATCGTCGAGCATCAACCATTACCACCACTGCCGTTGTGATCCTGGTGACGTGTTCTGTCTGTTGATCATCTCGTTCTGAATTCTGAAGTCGTTGGAGCTCGGTACGTAATACTTTACATTTTTTGGGGTGTGTTGTAAGATTTTGAAAGTTTTGGACTTATTCTTATTTTGGCATGTTTAGGGACCTAAATGAGTGAATTCTGATTTTTTAGTGAGTAATATGAGATTATTGGAAGTTTTAGGACTAAAATTTATAATATTGGAGAGTATTGCGATTAAATTACAAATTTTAAAATTTTAGGGGTAAAATCATAATTTTAGTATAATATAGGGACCTGATCGTAATTTTACACTTTTTTTTCCAGATTTTAGCGAGGACATATAGATATAAATAGTTTTACGTGGATTGAGGTAAGTACAAAGCACGATGATTCCTTTAACATAAATGTTTGTTGATTGATGTTTGATATGTGAGTTACGTAATATGATATAGATATGTATTTATATTTATATATGTATGTTGGAAAATTGACTGAGTAATTTGAGAACATAAATTTTGAATATAACTTTTGAGTATAAATTGTATGCTTGTACTATGAATCGATTATTTGAGTTTATGTGATTTTGAGATGAGTTGATGGATGAAAGGCGATGGGATGTGTTGTATTGGATGTTGTGTGAGATTGTTGATGTGCTTCCGGATTTAATTAGTATGATAATGGTCGGATATGCAATATTATACGAGATTAGCATAAGCGTGTGGTCCAATCCCCCCATTTCACATTTATGCGGGATTATATGGTGGGAAACCTTGGGGTAAGAGAGAGACTCTCCCAATAGTTTCAATCCATATTATACCGAATCCAGATAGCAAATCTTGTTTGATTGAGATGTGTTGTTGTGAGTATGTTTTGCCTGAGTTAACTGTTATATATATTAATTGTTATTTTCATATATTTACTATCATTTATATATTTGTTGGTGATGTCATGTTGAGAGTATGAGTGTTTTTACTTACTGAGCTCTTTAAGCTCACCCACCTCATTTCCCAAACATCCCAGATAGTTCGCCAGCGTATCAGTAGCAGTATCAGTACCATGATTTGACTCATTTGCCACAGCCGTCAGTCGAGTTGGTTCAGACATTTCTTTTGGCTTTTGAGATATGACATTTAGGATAATTCCATGTTTTCATACACTTTTGTGTAAACACTTATTTGAGATTTATTTGATTGTATTTTATGGAATATTATTTTTCTTTGCGAACTTTTGGTTCAGTTGCATGACATATAGGTGCTCCAGCTGAAGTGGTTCGCGGACTCCTTTCTAAGGTTGGGCCTGCTCTAGGGAGGGGGTCATGACAGAAACCATGGATCATACTAATCAAATTATTTCTTTTCAATTTTCATGGAAATGGTAAGAAAATTATAACCGGAAAGAACGAAGCAGATCTTTTTATATCATCCACTCAAAAAGAAGATCTTGAATTCTCAAATCAAAGTAAAGAAGAAAAAGAACTCGTAGACCAAGGAAACTGAGATCGGATGTCCAAAAGCAAGTAAGTCTTGGATCGGTTCTCTCAAACTAAGAAAAAGATGTTGAAGAAAATTATACGAGATCGGACATGAAAAACGTACAAAGAAAAAGCAATAGAAGAATGAAACAGAAGCACAACTTGATTTCTTCTTAAAAAAAAAAAATATATGTGTTTGCAGGTGAGATTGAGAGATATTGTTCTTTAAGGGAAAAAATACTCAAACTATGAAGGTCTATTGTTAACTGGTTCGACTGATAAATCCTAGCGACGTTACTATAGCCTCTATTCAAGGAGGAGAAATTAGTTTGACTATTTTGATCACTAAGAAGGATTTCACTCTTAGATAATTGACGAAAGGGGAAATGCTTATTAGTGAACCCCGTCGTTTGTCCGTAAAAAATGATGGCAAATTATTTATATACCAATTTGTAGGTATTTCATTGGTTCATAAGAATGAGCACAAAATTACTAAAATATACCGCGAAAAAGGTTATATTGATTAAAAAAATTGTTGAATTCATTGCAAAACAACAAAAAATGACTGGAAATAGAAACAAAAATCATTATGATTTGCTTGTTCCTGAAAATATTTTATTCCCTAAACGTAGTAGAGAATTAAGAACTCTAATTTGTTTCAATTCGATGAATCAAAACAGTATGTAGAGAAATCCAGTATTTTGTACTAACGGAAAAATCGGGGTCACATTTTGGATTAAAAAAAAAATCTTTCTAGAGAGAAAAATCAACTAATTAAATTAAAGTTCATTATTTGGCCCAATTCTCGATTAGAAGATTTAATTTATATGAATCACTATTGATTTAGTATCAATAATGAGAGTTTCAGTATGGTAAGAATACATATATATCCACAATTAAAAATTCGTTAGTTGTATACTTTTCCTATCTATCCTAAAAAAAATTGATGCAATTAATAAAAGTGGCCCATTTTCTCTTACAATTCATCAAGATGGAATAATCTTCTTCAAATGTGATTGCTGATTAGGTCCGATATTTGATTTTGTTTGCTTAAATATTTAATGAATGAAATGTTGCAGGACTTGCAGAGAACAAATTCGAGGAGATAATAAAAAGGAAAATGCATTCTTGTTTATTTATTAGAGGAGATAATTAATAAACACTGACTTTATTTGATGAAATGACAAATTATTGGAGATAGACGTCGTCAGTGCTCGTGCATGCATGCATGCATACATGCATGTCTCCTTAAGCGTGGATAAAAATTAATTATACATTGAGGTCGAAATCAGAAGAAAATTCATAACTTCTTCTCGGGATTTCCTTAAGAATATTAAGAAGATTGTATCTTGTTTGTTTATTTATACCTTTCTTGTATTTATTTTTATTTTATGCAATAGTTCTTCATTTATCTTACTTTTCATATGATGAGGTAACTCTCATCTGCTGGGTGAAAGGTTAAGCTTTATTACTAATATTTAGATTAATCTCCCTTAATTATA